>BMAO01009209.1:0-158354 GCA_019973975.1 Trichonephila clavata | reverse complement strand
TAAAGCTTTGAGAGGTTCTCGCACAAATGTGATTCAGCAAAGTAACCAAAATTATTTAAAAGCAGCATTAATCCAAGCATTTTGAGAATGACAACTCATCCTTTTGCAACCAAATACAATAAAAAAAGTCTTGCTTTGCATGTTTTTTATTGCTAAAGAAAGTTAAAGCTGGAAAGAGAATTTTTAAAAAGAAACTTGTATGTAGGAGAATCTGCCAGAGAAAGACAAGCTAACATAAGTTCAGAATCAGTTTATAGACACATTAAAATGATGTCTTGTATTCTGCATGATAGTAACTTCCAGTGACAAATGGTGGGTTTTATGCAATGCAGTTTTCAAATTAATTTTAAAATTCCATAATCATCTTAGACAGCTAATTTAATCCATGTTATAATATTGCAGTACAGAATTGTAAGATGCAGATTTAGCAGCACTATTTCACTGCCTAAGATTTCTATGTAAGAAGGAATTCAACACAACAAAAAAATGCCTTGTTGAATCTTGAGTCACATACATAAAGAATGATGGTATTGACAGTTGCTTGTCAGTTGAACAATTATTTTTGAGTAGGGGAAACTGCATTGAACATCGATACAGAATATTAAAGAGTGGTTCTTCAAGTAGATCAGGCAGTCCAAAGACAATGTTGAGAGAAAAAGACTTGTTTTATTAGATGGAAATAACTTATTAGGTACATACTTAAGTATTGAAATTAGTATTTAATAAATGAGAAGGCAAGATAAATTTGGTTCTGACATTCTGAGTATAAGCACTCATCACCAGAGTCCACCCATCTAATTTACGTATGTATCTGAGTACCAAATTTAAGATTGTACCTAATGAAAAAGTTACAATTGGCATAAGTAATTCAAAGTTACTAAGAAAAGAGGTTTTAAAAATTAATATATCAATGCAAAATAAAAGAAAAAATTTAAGGCTGTGAATTTGAAACAGCAGTATTTGTTTGAGTCTTAAAAATGTGTAACAAGATCTTACACATTAATATTTTCAACATTAGGAAGAGTATTTTAAAATTTTACAGATAAGTTTTACATAAATTTACAGAATGTAGGGTGCTTTAAGTAATTTAGAATTTTTCATGAACCATTTAACCATACCTATCAATCTTAATATTGAGTATTGGAAGGTTTCTATATAAATATTTTTCTGTTATGTATCATAATTCACATATTAGATGTATTAGCACTTAATTCTTTAAACTCTTTGTGAAGTTTTTGGTATTTATTTATCATGTTACTGCTTTAAGATTGCAAACACTATCATCTACATACATATTTATTATGAGTATGTACTGGTACACAAATGCTGAGAATTGGATCTAGAAAAGATCCCTAGGAGATTCTACTATAAAGTAATAGTGGGAGAAGCACATATTTTGTGCCCTAACTTAAAAGTATTTGTTATTCATGAAGCTAAGGAAAACTGCTGTAAATGAATGTCAGAGTTTTATCATCAATCTAGACCATGAATTCCAAAATTTTTTTGGGTGTCTAAAAAAATATGGAACCTTATGTTATATATATATATTCAGAAATCCTCAAGTGGTTTTGTTAATTTTTAAAAATTAACATTTTAAGTTAGTATTATAATGATAATATTTCTAGATATTTAATTTATCTTTGCAACTTTCTTATCAGACTAAGATCAAAGAATCATGTTCATTGAACCAACTTATATAATAGAGTATCCTTTTGCAATTGGACATTAATGTCGATAAATGTTGAAAGCATGAAATAAATCAAATGACTATGAACTACCACTTACAGAAACATAAAAAGATTGGATTTACCTAAAATGAGTACTTACTTCTCAGACTGTTATTTGCCTAATACCAAGCAATATGATTGTAATCTAATCAAGTATTTCTGTTACTTATAATATGTCCCAGTCATATGATTGATGTAATGGAACAAGAATATAACTTACTTAAGGAATGTTTTTCAATTAATTAACCATAACATTAGTCATCTTATATTTCAAAATAATATTTGTCCCCAGTCAATAATAAAAAAGGTATCATTGAATTTTTTTTTGACAGATAAAAATAAAATTTAATATGCATTAGTTTTGGATATGTTAAGTTTAATATCCTAGGTTTATGTATTTCAAAATATTTTCCTGCATACTTGGATTTATCATACTATTTTTTTAGTTAAAAAACCATGGAAGATTCAAATGAATAGTCTTTTAACTTTGATTTTCAAACTTTTCTACCTAAATAAATTTTGTAGTTAAAAGTTTCCATCCAACAGATATTTCAAGAATCAAAACTAGACTACATGATAACTAAATACTCAATAGATTTTAGAATAATGGAATCGTTTATATATATTTTCTCAAATTATGTACATTTTATAACAAATTAAAAATGCTGATAATTTTTTTTTAATTGCAAGATGATCTGTATTGATAGCAGTAATATCATTACATACAATAAAAAATAAGCTAACTAAATTAAAACAATGAATATTCTTATAGTTTCACATAGTTTATTACATCTCTCTTGCTTTCAGATGCTAATAATACTTTAGTATAACTTTTCAACACATTATGGATGGAATAAATAGATAACCTATTCAAAAACCATTTCAATTTTTGCATGATAGTACTGAATTTTAAGTCAATGTCTAATGCCTTTAGTTCTCCATGCTGATGATTTAAAGAAGAATGATTAAAATAATTTCTTAAAATTTCACACATATGCAATATATATTTAATTCAACATTTTAAATGTATACATTTCCATGTGATCATCAATTTCTTATTCAACTTTTTTACTAGTTTTCTTTTTATTTGTTGCAAAATGGACTTTGATATATTTTTAAATGAATTTTCTATCATTTTTTTAAAGTGATATATTTTTAAAAATCATTATGATAAATTAATTATAAGACATTAAATGACAATATTTCATGGTTTTTCAAATCTAAGTTAATTTCTTTTAACATATTTTCAACCAATAATTATTTAGGAAAATAAAATCAAAGAAAATGCATAGAATAATACTTTAAGCTTTCTGCTTCACTCAGCTAAAATATGAATAGTAAAATATTATATTGTATTTAATTTTAGTTTTTAAAAAAATATCATTAAAGAATATAAAGAGAAATCTGACCTCATGATGAGGAAATGGCACTTTTGTATTTGTTGTCCAGTATTGTATGAATGGAATCGGAATAAATAGGAACATAACTATTAGAAACACACAACCACAAACAACACCCATAGCTTCAGGTCTGCAAGGGAAAAAAATGTGAACAAATTCTAAGTATTTAATTTCAAAAATACTACTCTGGTAGACATATTTACACAAACATAACAAAGATAAAAAGTTTTTCAAGCATTCATGATCATAACTATTTAATAAAGGGGGAAGTATTTAAGCAAATATTCCAGCCACCCTGTTGTTAAAAAACTTGATTTTGAAGTATTAACAGAATAATTGAGTGAGTTATATTAATGTCACACTAATACAGCTGCACAAGGGCTATGATGGACCTCATATTTCTGAATCATGGTCAAGTGAGGAGGGTGATACCTGAGCTGGCACTTCCTCTCCACACCGACAGGAGATTTGTTGAGCCTCGACAGATTTAATGTGAAAAAGCCCCTCTATACAGCAGGTTTTCAGCAGCAAACGTCTTGAATTCATGATACACCACACACACACAGCCATGAGTTCATGACCTTGACCACTAGGCTACCTTAGCCACATTAACAGAATACAGAGATATTTCATTCAATTAACATTTAAAAGAGATACAGCGATATAATTTTTGCACTTAAATCAGAATACATGGAATTTATTAAATACCACTAATGATAAAAATTTTATACAGATTATTTTAATAAATACCATTTTTACTCTAATCTAAGCGTCATAAATTCAAAGTCGCACCCCAAATTTTCACATTTTTGAGAAAAAAATTGTCATTGATTCTATGCTACACCCCCTATTTTCTACACATTTTTAAGAAAAAATAAAAAATATGTTATTATTAAAAAATATATCAACATCCAATACTTACATAAACGTTTTAAAAAATTTATGAGAAATAATAAGTTGATAATGAATTTATTTTACTAGCATTAAAAACTTTCAAATATACATACATGAAGCTATAATTACTCTGACCGTTAGTATCATGTTTTGAAAATGATTTGTTACTCCTGTGTCGCTATTTTCATACACAGTGTCATTTTCCGTGCCATCCAATACTTTTGTTATATAGCATTTTTTTTTAAAAGAATGTATAATAGAAGAACGTAAAAGAATTATTAAAAACTGTTGAACAATTATAAGCAAAAATATTTTGTTTATGCTATTAATATACGTGTTTCATCTGTGTCAAATTTTTAGTGTTGCTGCTCTGATTTCATTTTTTTCAGCATATTTAATTGCTTCCCTTTTCCTACCTGCGTCATAGTGATTTCGTCTTGATGCTATTGCCGATACCTTTGATGTTTAGGTGGTCAAAAGAAAGCTTATATATAAAAATTTCATAAATACAAGCAGACGACGATGTTTGAGATAGACTGAATACTGGAGATAAATTGTGGAATGGGATAAGTCATTGATGCAAGTGGCCAGAATGAATGGCTACATTTTTCCTTTTGAAAGGGGTGGAAATTCAATTTCAATTCTAAGGCTCACATGATTTTCAGCAGCATTAACACTGGAAAAATAGTGTGGCTTAGATTTGAGTAAATACGGTAATATGTTTTAAAAATTCTCATAACTATTTTGAATTTCTTAAAATTCTAGGTAACAAAAGTATTTGTATTAACAGACTTAAATAATGATGAAAGCTAAGAAAATTACAAAAGTATATAAAATATGGTTTTCTACTCTAGTTTTTAACAAAATAAAAAGCTTTCTTAAAAGTATTGAAAAAAATTATGTTAATCTCAAGTACTCAGAAAAGCATAAAAAAGCAAAGATAATATTATCCAAACCAAATAATGCTTTTAAAACATTATCTTTCGCTTTGAATAGTTCAAAAGATTGAAAATCCCATGCTTATATGTAGAGGCAGTTTCATAGTATATTTAAAAAAATAGCACATTTCAGGTGAAAATTTAAAATAGCATAGATATGTGTAGGCTCACATTTTATCTTTACTTCTTTTTCCCAAGTCACAACCACATAGGTTAGCTTGTAAAAACATATTTTTAAACTTAGGAATGACACGGAAAGTTATCACGTATCCTAAAACAGATAGTAAAATATTTATGAATAATGTGAATACGATATCCATTCTTGTATCAATTACTTCCATTAAGTAGACGGTGAATAATTTTTTTGAAAAAATTACATTCAAAAAACAAGTTCACATTAACGAATCACATTTTAACGCGACACTAGATGGATAACTTTGACGAAATAGAAACTTCCAAAATGTAAACAATTCATTCAGCGGTGATGCCATTTTGAATACAAATATGAGCAGCAGGAAATTAATGGCTTAATCTCAGATTAGTGTTTCATTTAATTACATTAAAGTATTAGCTGTAACCAATGAATAAATAATCTTCATTCAGGACAAATACGAGGATAAAATAAACTCTATATAGAGAATAAAATAAATTCACAATATGTGGTGGCAATGTCTGTCTGTATAATAATTTACAGTCACAGATCATTTCATTTACCTAAAAACGATTAAAACGCTGAAACAATGTCTTTGTAGTTATGGTCTTTCTTCTCGAGCTCACTCTTCAACCATTTTGGCTCAAAAAATAGTTGTGTGGCTACAACAGACAAGTGGTAGTGGCCGACAAGCTTTGTTGCATTCAAGTAGTAAGTTCGAATCCTGATGCCTTGAAAACCCCTCTGCAGAAGGATTGATGGGTTAAATTTGTCGCAGATCAAAATTCTCCCTTTGGAGAGGTATGGAAGTTTGAAAAGTGAAATGCGGTTTAGTTGTAGTTCTCGATGCTTGACCAAGAATCAGAATTTTGCGGTCCATCACCAATAACCTACGTGATGTGTCTGTGTAGCGTTATTGATAATTAATCACCCAATTAATTCAAGACTTGATCGAAAGGTAAAGTTAAGGGGTATTAGATCCCATATAAATTAGATGGGTAAGAATCTCTAGTGAGTTTCCTCTTATGCTCAGAATATCGGAATGAAATTTGATTGAGAATAACAAGAGAAGCACTAAAAATAATGAGTAGAATGCTGTTACCAGAAGAAAAAAAAGAGGCATCGGAGGAAAAACGGGGGGGGGGGCAAAAATAGAACAATGGTATAGAAGCAGAAACTTTGGTTATGCTAATGCAAGTCATGTGAGCAAATTAAAACTTAAGAAATACTTTATAAAATGCAATTAAATTCAATTTTGATTCTGCATGGGCATCAAAGTTACTAATTTTTTTATTGTTTCGTATGCAAAATTGAATTTAGTTTGTGTATAGGCAAAATTTATCGTGGTTTAAATCTCAGCGGTTCCCAAACTTTTTGTCCCCACGGACCAGTAAATTCATAACTTAAACCCCACGGATCACTACTAGGATTTTTCAACAGTTAAATATACTCTAAAGAAGAATTGATCATATGACTGGGTAAACGGGCAAAGACTAAAGAAAAACAGCCTCTTCAGCCAAGTTGAGTCCGAGAACTTTCTTTCTGGCGATGTAGAGCCCTTTTCTTTACAATGTAGCTTGAATCCTTCGGAGGGACTCTTCAGGGTGTATTTCCACTTCAACTTAAGTTTACCTGTCATTAAGAAAAATTTTGTGTCTAGCCATCTCAGACATTTGGCACTGAAGATCATTAACAGCATCCCCGAAGATGCAATCAAAACTTATACAGATGGTAGTATAGAATATCTAACCAGACCGGTAGTGGTATTTATATCGAAACGCTTCAAGAAAAATTGTCCCTGAAATATCGCAATCCAGACTTTGTAGTCCTCAAATGTTATTTTATTTTTTAAAGTTTGTTTTTTAATTCCTTTTAACCACTTTTAAATCTTATGGTTTGTTTTGTAGGCATACATTTTCGATTTTAATCCTACATATTCTGTCATAATATTTTCTTTGTTTTCATCTTTCATTTTCCCGATGGACTTTTTTGTTAACTAAAGGTAAATTAAGGTATCCGAACACGTTGAAAATGACCAAATTCAGTCAAGATAGATATTTTTGTTTTTTATTTTATTGAATAGAGCTATCTTTTGACTTTACGAAATATACTTTATTTTGTTTCTACACTACCTAGAGGCCAAGTTACAATCAATTTTATAAAGTTAGAAAAACCGGAAGTGGGTTTTTGATCTACCAGAAGTGGGCATTTAAATTGCTCAAAATCTATCATGGCGAGTCTGATAACTCAAAATATTACGAATGTATTTCTATAAAACTTTTTAAACCTGATATTTACGTTATTTTCTAGAGAATGTACTAAAATATGTCTTATTATATGAATACTTTTTGAGTTATTGCTTGTTATTTAAATAATGGTCTCATAAAAAATGTAATATTTCTTATAATGTTTACTCAATCATCTCTAAAATTTTGAAATTTTAATAAAAATTTAAAATTTTAGCACATTTTCTAGATAAATGCATCTAGTTTGTTTTCGTAAAACTTTTACTAATATATGTTTATTAGTTTTTTCTCTAACTGCTTTGAAGTTTTTCAAAAATATTGCTAAAATTTAACTTATAATTGTGATTTTTGCAAAATTCAGGTAATTTATATTAAATTTTGATAGTTAAATTGTGTAATATTTATTGGTATTGAGTCCTAAAAGAGCATTTATAATGTTTTAGTATGCTATTTTGTTAAAAAGTACTCCGAACGTGTTCGGATACCTTAAAAACGTTATTTTTGTCATAGTCTGAAGTGTCATATAAGTTAATATCGTCTTTCATGTCACTATAAAAATCATCAGTCTTTATTTCATATATAAAGGAATCGGTGTCTGTATACATGAGCCTTACTTTTGAGTCGTAACGGTGCTTTATGTACTCATAGTGAAAAGAATACACATTAGGACTTTTGATAAGTCTAAAATCGTCATTCCTACCTGTATTGGTTTCAAGAATTTGATTTGGATTTTTTTAAGATGAACGGCCATTAAGTTTTCAGAAAATATTGTACGACGATTAAAATTTGATCCAACTCCTTTTAAATCAATCGACACTATTGTTGATGAAAACCAAACCGTAAATTTTCCAACCGAGTTTTTCAATTCTCTAGATGTATCAGGAATGGCATCACTTAATCTTTAGTTGAAGATTGGTTCCCTGGTTATTTTGCTGCTTAACTTGATTATGCAACGGTGCAAGTTTGATCATCCAAAGAATTACCGGGAACTTCTTGAAGCAAACATTTTGAATGTAAAGCTTAAACGAGAATTCGTTTATGTTGCTATGGAATATGTTGCCACCTATTCAACTGATACCGTCAGATGGAATACCTCCAATATCATTTAAAAAGCTTCAATTCCCAATTCATTTCGCTTTCGCGCACAAAAGAAGTGAATCTGAAACCCAAACAATATTCATTTGGACTTAGAAAATAACTGTTTCTCGAATGGGCAACTAGATGTTACAAGCTCACGTGTGTGGAAATTGTTGAATCTATTTGAGTTAGCAAAATACGGGTTACCGAAAAATAGTGTGCACCGATTAGCGATAAGTTTTTTAAAATTATTTGTTGTTATACTTTAAAATGATAAAAATAATTTTAAAAATTGCAAAGAATCAACGTTATTCACCACATTTATAAAATTAAATTTTTATATGTTGTTTTACTTAACTTTTTCAGTAATTCAAGCATTATACTACACTCATATAGAAGATGAATGAAATGCAAAATTAAAATAATTGTGTTGTTTTTTAAACTTTATATCAACCCTCCAAAATTCTAAACGAAGATTAATTTGACTGCATTGAATAGCTTAGAATAATATTGAACTAACGCATTAAAACAAAGCCACAGCAACGCGGGGCTGGGTCAGCTAGTAATTTATAAATTTAAAAATTACACAGATTCATAAATCTATTTAATACAATCCAAAGAGGATATACATATACACAAGGTAAAGATATTCAAAATTATCTAGAAAATATAGCTTCTTTTTGAAAAAATGTTGATGTGTCTAAATAATTTTATGAAGCATCACACACACATTTCATTAAAGGGGTCACTTCACAAAAATCGATTAAAAAAATTGATTTTTCAATTTTGATTGGAAAATAAAATACCACTCTTTGTCTTTCTAATACAATTTAAGTTTTTGTTTTAATATTTTTTTTAAAGAGTTGTTCAAATCTGTCAAACTCCAGAACAGCTGATTGCCACACCCCTTTCAAATAAAAACAAAAGGCATGTGCTACTTTTCAGCCTTATCAAATATTTTAAATTGAATAAAAGAATTTGTATTTTGATCAGCAACTTATTGAGGAAAGAAGTAAAGTGAATAGTTGTAGCTGTATGTTTACATTCTGGTAACTCACGTGCTGCATTTTATCTCGTTAAATGGGAATAATAGCTTTTGTTGCTCCATATCCCTCAAAACCTGTAACTGTATCTCGTTAAATTCACGCTTCATTTGTACAAAAGGCTTTCGTCAATACACAAAAAAATACTATAAAATTTTTATTTAGTATGAATAAGATTTAGATTTGTAATATTTCTATCATTTTTTGGATACAACAATGGAATACATTTGTAATAATTTTTATAATAAAGGAGCAAAGATATAATTTTTTAAAAGCTGAAAATTTAAATTAACAAAATGGAGGGAAAATGCAATTTAAACTTATTTAGAATTTTAATTGAATTCAGATACTTTTCTGTTGAATACTTCATGATTAAACATGAAATATTTCACATTTTATATCATTTTGTATTTAATATAAAACTAGAGTTCCATTATTAAATTAACTAAGTATAAATATTAACAATCAATATGCATATTTATATATATCGTCATTTAAGTAGTGTATTAGTAAAAGAAATCTACATTTTATAGTTGATTGATACTTTAACTATTTAATACATATGTGCAGGAATATAAATTAACAGTAGTTTTAAAAGTTTGAATTTTTTAATTACTTAAATTTAATTTTTAATTTTCAAATTAGCTACAAAGAAATTAATTTACTCATTAACTCAATCATCACGAGATCTTCTGAATTATTAGACCTACAGATTTGAAATTCGGTAGGCATGTTTCTTTTATGGAGTAGAGATCCGCAAGAAGGGGTTTTACAAAAATCGACCCCTAGGGGTTTTGCGACGGGCTAAAGGGCGTTATAGATAAATATTCCCTTTTTTGAATTATTAAACTTGAAACTTGGCTTGAAAGGCTTAAACTTGATGGCTTGAAACTTGGCACGTATGTTGCTTTTATGGAGTAGAGACTACTGCGTGAGTGAGTGAATGTAGGGTTTAATGGCGCAAGAGCCGATTTCGGCTAAGCTGCGCCAATCAATTGTTAAAATATTAAAAATCCATTTAAAATACTCAAATGTAGTTAAAAGCCCTCACACAAATAAACAACAATCAGATTTTGGTGGGGCACACCCCACCAAGTCAGACAAGTTTAAAACAGTTCAGAAAAAGAAAATCAAAATATTTTATATTCAAGTAAAAAATTGCTAATAACAAGTTTTTGGTGGGGATTACCCCCACCAAGTCCGATAAGTATGATTCAATCGCGCCGTTTCCGGTGCTTGGTCGGAGAGTTAAACATTTTTTTTCCATAACTTCTTCTTCTGCTTCAACATCATATATGAGCATGTCATTTTCTTCTTCTTCTTCGGAAGTCTGTACAGGAGAACTCTTTATCGGTATGTGTGGTGCCGTTTTTATATGTATAGCTGTTTCGTTTAGTTTTTGTAGTAGCTTTTCCCTTCTTGCTCGAGATTTTGTATGTTTCCTTTTTGAATATTGTATTATACCTGCAGAAGGGAGTCGCGAGTACGGAGTTGGATGAGGAAGCAGATATATTTGATGAAGTTTCCATAGGGCGTAACATAGGGTTGGTGGTGGAAAGTATTGCAGCAGAAATAGGAATTGGTGGGTTGGGGCTCTGATACTGTAGTGGCTATTGAAGAGGTAGAGGGCAAGAGGTGTGCTTCGGCTGAAGATGATGTGAAAACAGCAGGGGTGGATGTTCGTATAGTTGGTTTTGGGAGGGATGAAATTGGGCTGTAGTAAATTTAAGGGTGGACATTTTATTTTTGTTATATCTTCGTCTGTCTGTGTAGAACTGTTTATAGTAGAGGATTTGGCAGCTTGAGCGTAAGTTTGAGTTAACTAAGGAACTATTAATTTTCGTGCTTCTATATAAGATATATTCCTATTTGTTTTAATAGCTTGGATTACTTTTTCTGTTTTCCATTTTGGACATACTTTTGAATCCGATTGATGGGTTTGGGAACAATTAACACATTTCGGCTCTAGTGTACAATCCGTGGAAGAATGCCCAACGGATGCACATCTAGAGCATGTCAATTGACCGCGGCAGGAAGTTTGAGAATGTCCGAACCTCTGACACTTGAAACAGCGCAGAGGATTCGGGATGTACGGACGTATTTTGCAGTTAAGGTATCCAGCTTTTATTGTACCAGGAAGTTAAAATTGAAAGTTAAAATCAAATGTTTCGTAGGAATAACTGCTGCCTCTTTTTTAATTGTAATTCTTCTGACCTGAATTACACCCTGGTCAGAAAATCCTTCAAGGATTTCTGCCTCAGGGGTGGTCAACAGGTCAGGTTCAGATATGACACCTCGGCTTGAATTAAGGGATTTATGAGGAGTAACTGTAAGTATCGAATCAAGAAATGTTTTTGCAGACAGATAAGATTTCGATTGAAGCGCTGATTTTGTTTCCACAAGTAAATCACCAGATCGCATTTTTTTTACTGATTTTGGTTCACCGATTGGATTGGGATTTTCTGGACATTTCATTGTTGGGTAACGATAATATAAAAAAGCGTGATGTACTGGCAATATGTTCAATGGTGTGAAATTTGGGTAAAATAAGGACTTTACCCGGGCCATTCTGAATTGGATCCATAAACGTATAAAAACCTTCATTCTGGCGTGCCCCCACCCACCACGGAGTCCAACAAGGGAGGCAGTGTGCCGGTCATCTGGCAAATGCCAGGCACGGCGCTTACCTGGAGTACACCCAGAATATAGTGCTACAGCATCAGGGTGAGGATCCAACGGGTAAACCCGCCACCCCTTATCTGCAGCACTAACCCTACAGCAATGTCTCTCCGGGGACACCGAAAAGACTTATCACCAGCCGATTGACAGGAGCGGGCTCACTCCTGCCACCCGTCTACAGGGAAGCGTGGGCCAAAGGGTACGCAAAAGTTATCCCCAGGACACCATTTTCCTTCTTACGGGACGCCGCACTCGGCAAACACGTGCGGGTCGGATAACCAACAGTGTTAGTAAAAAAATAAGTAATAATACGATTATTGAAATCAAAAGTCGAACAAATTAAAAATTAAATTAAACTAATTAAACTCAATCAAAATGAATACAAAAATATGTTATTAATAACGAATAAGGATATATCTAATAGAAAAAATGAATACTTGTATACATGTACATTTCGAAAAAAATTGGTCTGTAGTCTAGACGGGAAATGAATGAAAGAATTATATGACAAGAAAGAGGGTCGAAAATAGAGAAAGATCACTAGGGTACCCCGGGGTTGTGAATCCCGTGTTTACCAAAGACAGTAAACCCCTTGGGAAAAGGAAAAGATCACTAGGGCACCTCGGGATTGTGACACCCGTACTCACCTAAAGAAGGTGAGCCCCCTGAGGGGTAGAGACTACTGCAATTGGGGTTCCGCGAAAGTCGATTCCTAAGGGTTTTTGTGAGGAGTTAAAAGGCGTTATATAGATATATATTCTCTGTTTTTGAACTATTAAACCTACAGAATGGAAATTTAGTGAGAATGTTTCTTTTATTGAGCAGAAATCCGTTAAGAGCAGTGTTTGCATTAATCCAATCTCAAGGGGGTTATCAGGTGTTAAGGAAGCGTTATATATAAAAATTCAGAAATTGAACTTTAAGACCTACAGACTGGAAAGTTGCCAAGTTTCGTTTGTTGAATAGACATACGCTAAGAAGGGTTGCGAAATTGACTCCAAAGGGGGTTAGGGGGTGAATTATAAATAAAAAAATTTCCGTTTTTGAGCTATCAGATGGACAAAAATTGAAATTCGGCAAACGTGTTTGTTTTGTTGAGAAGGGATCTGCTATGAACGGGTTTTCTAGAAATCTATTTCAAAGTTGGGAAGAAAGGGATGGGATGTTACAGATTAAAACTATCCATTTTTAACTATTATACCATCATACCTGAAATTTAGTAAGTATAGCATGTTTCTTTAGATGATTTGAAATTTGCTAAGAATACTTTTTTGCGGAAATAGACTTTCAAAAGGTGGGGCTATGGGAACGTAAAAGATCCATATACATTCCGTTTTAAAAATACTTGTTTTTCTTTTTAAACCAAGTGGTGAGTGCTATAAATAGGATTTTGAATACAATCGAAAGCCTAATACCTTAAACTAGATGTCAATAATTTATATATATATATATAAATTAGATGTCACTAATATATATATATATATATATATACACACTCACTTCCAAAAGTTAAGCACGAAGATGTAAAATGGAAAAAATCAACAAATACTGCTTTGACTGACACAAAATTTGGCAGTAAAGTAGCATATATATTTATACATAAAACAAAATCAATAATTATATACAGAAATGAAAACAATATTAAATTTTTGTAAGTTATCAGATAATGTCATACTGGAGACTTAAACAGAATTATGTATAAAGTGAAAATAAACAACATAAAATAAAAAAGGACATTAATAGGGTATGTGATCCCCCGCATCTGTATGCAAAGTTTACACCTTCTGACCATGCTTTCAATTAGGTGGTCAACCACCGCAGAATTAAGCAATCGCCATTCTTCTTGTAGAGCAGTTTCCAGCTCAATAAGAGTGGCTGGAGGTGGGAAACGTGAAGATACAGCACGGCCGAGAGCATCCCAGAGATTTTTAATGGGAAGTCGGGCGAATTTGCTGGCCACGCCATACTCGCAATCCCTTCACTCTCCAGGTAGTCATCGATGATGTCAGCTCTATGGGGACGTGCGTTATCGTCCATTAAAACAAAAGTAGGGCCAACTGCTGCAGCGTACAATCTCCCAATGGGTTCTAGGACATCATCTCGATATCGGACAGCCGTCACAGAACCCTGTTTAATGATGTGCATGTCGGTGCGGTATCCTAATGAAATCCCTGCCCCCCCCAATAATGCTCCCGCCTCGGAATGCGTGATGTTCGGTGATGTTTTGGGGCTGATTGTGTGTTCCTTGTTTACGCCATATCCTTATACGCTTGTCATCTGGCTCCAGAGCAAATCTTGACTCATCAGTAAACATGACATTGCCCCAGTCAGACACAGTCATATTGCCATGTTCCCGGCACCACTTTGATCGTGCCCCTCTTGATTGGACGGATAGAAGAATACAAACTCGAGGTACCTAGGCATATAGTCCATTCATATGTAATCTTCGGCGTACAGTAGCTGCAGATATAGCCTTACCAATGGACGCTGTAACCATAGATGTCACACGTGTGGAGGTCGCTCTGCGATTCCGCTTGGCTACAATAGCAACATATCGATCTTCTGCGGGGGTTGTAACCCTTTGGCAACCGTCTACGGGTCTTCGGGCAACTGTATGTGTGGTTTGGAATTGTTTCCATAAACGTGAAATTACAGAATGATTAAGGCCGAAGAAAAGAGCAACTTCTGTGATCTACTGTCCTGCTTCAATGCGCCCCACAGCACGCCAATGCTCAGAATCTTCCATTCGTTTTCTGGAAGTCATAGAAACACGTATGTCTTGAAAACAAATTGTACGAAAGTTTTAAACACCTTCTATCAGCAATTACAAATCAACTTCTTAACCCTTCATAAAGCTGGCTTCTTATAAGGCTGCCCTTTTTGCATATTTCTTGACATGAAAACACGATTGGCTGTTACCTAGCATACTTCCATCTACCTCTGCAGCGAATTGCATCCTCTTCAATTCTGATTGGCTTCCAGAAATTAGCATTTTCCTCTCCGTGCTTAACTTTTGGAAGTGAGTGTATATAGTCATTCATAATTATGAATTACCCAGAGTGAGTATTTTCTTATAATTTATAGTAAAAACTATACTCAGTGGCTATCCAAAACTATATGTTTATATATATATATATATATATATATATAAACATATAGTGTGTTGGATGAGGAATCTCTAAACTTAAGTACTTTCGATAGTGAATCTCCTGGTTTGTTTGAGCGTAAGCTCAGGCCATTCACGGTGTTATCAGTCGGCCTGATTGTAACTGTTAGCAGAATATTATTTCTTGTTCAGCTAGCGATTGATAAGTACTTGATATTTCACCAGAAAGAATTGCTGAAGTATAGGATGTCTGAAAAGTATGAACTACAGTTTCAATAATTAATTAAAGATAAACAGATTTTCACTTGCGGTTTTTTTATGTTCTGTAAAAAAAGATTAAAGTTTCTACTGAATGAAAAGCAAAATAGATGGCACAATATCCCCATTTTTCAACATTCTAGTTTGAAAATCGCTTCCTCGCAAGAACAAGCGCAAGTTGTGTAACGGGTACTCTGTTCGGGTTCTTCTACTAATCCTCTTGGGGGAAACTATTCTTTAACTTTGATTTTAGTTTAAAAACCGCTTTTCGTAGACATGACCTGGTTTTATGTAAATGTACTACTATTTAAGTGCCTGTCGTCGAGTAAGGGTTAAGCTTGAATCTAAGTATCAATGAGGGGGAGCAGTGACAGAGTGATTACGTGTCTTGAGATTAGAAGTCGACGTAGAACTCACCAGGAAGTGGTGAAGTAATCAACCTTGGAGCTGACCGAGCTATAGGGCTTCACGAAGGATTATAACAAGGAACTTCATTCCAGATAAGTACTTTCGGTAATCTAGTTATCCGATTACGGGTTAGGATTTCATATTGCTCCAGAGTTAAATTATAAACTTGTTTTCTTCATAAAATGCTAAAGATGGAATAAAAGTAGCTATTTTTATGATCATGTCTGCTTCTTTCTCGAACCTTTTCACACCGCGATTTTTGAGCCGCAACAAATGTAGCATGGTTTATTACA
Organism: Trichonephila clavata; assembly: GCA_019973975.1. Lineage (NCBI taxonomy): Eukaryota > Metazoa > Arthropoda > Arachnida > Araneae > Nephilidae > Trichonephila > Trichonephila clavata. The sequence continues at coordinate 142,134 of BMAO01009209.1, read as the reverse complement.
TTGAAATCTGCAACACATGTACAACGCAAGGGGGCACCGCCCCACTGGAGTTTGGAAGTGAGGAAAAGTTCCCCGGGCGATAGATAGAAAGAGGAAGTACAATATATACGTCATCCAGATCTTTAAACATAACACCTTTGGACTTCTTTATGTACAGATTCGTGAAAAACCTTTCTTGCCATTCTTCAATTAGTGATACTGATGAAATAAAAAGTGAAACTATTGTAGCCAATCAGACTGTAGATCTTGCAATGCTTCACAGAACGTGGCTAGAAATGTCGTATAGACTCGATGCGTTGCGTTCAATTAATGATACGCACATTGAAATCATGCAACAAAACACTGTAAGAAAACTAATGTTTTCTTTATGGAAAAAACCGTAAGTGAATATATTTACTCATTCATTTTTAACACGCTTTTATAAGTTTCACTTGAATGTAACGGAATCTTAGAACTCGATTTTTACACACTTTAAAAGATCGGATTAATTCGAAATTTTGCACACTTGTCAAGGACTGATGATAATACAATAATTTCATAATTTTGTTCCATTGTTCTTATCAGAATCGTCAGGAATAACGATAATCAGATTTGGCGAAAATTTTATATACCACTTCCAGATTTGGCAATACAACTTTCAAATTTGGCGACTAATTCCATATACCCTTTTCAGATTTGGCGACTAATTCCATATACCTTTTTCAGATTTGGCGACTAATTCCATATACCAATATACCATTTCCAGATTTGGCAACTAATTCCAGATGTAACGACTAAAAGAATAAGATGTAACCCTAAAGCGAATGTTTTTAATTTAAAGCTAATTAAATGCAAGTATAAAATACACTTGTGGGGTTATTACAAATAAAACAAAAAAAAAGTGTTCTTTATTTGAGAAAGTGGAGGGTGTGTGTGTGTTAGCAATTTCTTACCATAATATAAATATTTTTCTGAAAATGAAAATAAAAATTATTGTTCAAAAAAAAAAAAAAAAAAACTAAAGAACACGCTTTTATACTGATTCGAACTAAAAAGTAAAATAATAATTCTTAATATAAGAATAAAATGATGAACGAGAAAATTAATGCCAATAGAGGTAAAAACGTGGGGTGCTCTATAAATATATCAATTGTTATAGTTTCTAACTTCTATTCCGAAATGCTGAGTTAGTGTAAAAATGTTGTACAAAGCACCCCACTCTTTTACCCCAATGACATTAATTCTTTCGTTCATCATTTTATTCTTATATTAAGAATTATTTTTTTACTTTTTAGTTCGAATCAATATAAAATCATGTTTAGTTTTTATTTAAACTATAATTTTTGTAATTAATATTTGAAAATGTAGTCATACGGTACATTTCTAACTTTTCTTATTAGCTCTATTTTGTAAATATTTAGTATTGAAATTTATTTTTGAAGATAGTTTCATCCCTAATTGAATATTACAGTACTTTTTAGGAAGTGGATACTAAGAATTGCTGACTTCATATTGTTAAAGTCAACATTCAAACTATTTCTTTTTCAAGAACTACGAATCCCTGGCAATCCATCTCTCGTTCTTTCCCGAGAGGTGCACCGACACCAACTGATGTTTTCTGCGCTCGTTCTGTGTTCTCTGAAATCTACAAAGCCCCTTTTCTATTCAGCGAAAAGAGGCCCCCCAATAGCCGAAAATCGAGCAGGATTAAATCTAAGTCCATAAGTCAGAAAACAACTCGGACCACCTCGGAGATAAAAAAAAAAGAGGCCTGGATTCCCGAATTTGTTTCGGGAGGGATCGGGTCCCACCGATAGCGCTGTCAAGTCCCATTTCGGAGGTATTTTCTTTCCTGGACCGAAGGTCTAACCGGAAAAGCTGGCAAATAATTGCCATTTTCACGCCGGAGCCCCGGAATATAAAAAGAATAACATCGTCGTAATAGTCAGATTTTCCAGCTCTTATCGAAACCCATAAAAAGAGATGCAAAACCGGAGAGGGAAAGGCAAGGAATAAATTTTTGCCCAGGAAAAAGCGGGCAAAAAGAGAAGTAACGCAAGATCGATGGCTGGACTTTCCAAAGGAGGATAAATGCGCGGGGGGACGGGGTACGTGCCTATCAGTGGACGAACAGCGTTTTGCAATAAAGTTGCCACGGGGGTCATGAAGAATGATGGGGTCCGGTAGCTGGCACGTGGAGGCCGTAATGGAACAATGGGTTTTAAGGCGTCGTACGTCATCATTTTGCCTCGCCTCGGACGCCACTTTATGAATTTTTCTTCGCCTTTTGCGTCTTTTTACCTGCATCTCGAGTGTCCGCCCCTTACAACGTAATAAAAAAAAAAAAGCAGAGGGGGAGAAATATTTGGGAGGAAGTCACTAATCGGGGAAGAGAAAGTTCTGGACTGGAGGAGGCTCGTTTGCTATTTTCTTTTCTAAGACAATTTTCTTTATACGTGTTTCTGTATACGGAGGCGTTATTATTATTAAATTTGGGGAAAATAAGATTCATTTTTGTGCTTCTTTTTACAGATGGAGAAATTCTTAGAGTAAATAGCTGACACGTTTTCACATGATTTTATTTTTTTTCTTTGCTTACGGTTCTGTGAGTTTCTAAATTATATACTCTCTGATAGTAACTATTGTTGCATCAAATAGTTTTGTTATAAGCTTGATGTTTTTTGAGAACACAAACATTAGTTTTAAAAAATGCTTTACTAATGTAAAAGAAGGGGGAGGAGAAGGAATAAAAATGAGAAAAATATAAAAAGGGGGAGAGGAACGATTGATTAAATCTTTATTAACGTCACACTCTGATTGTAATTCTGGGAAATGGTCAAGTAACGAGGACGCCACTTGAGCAGACATTCCAAACTGCGAAATTCCACACCACGCCAACATAAGGACTTCTGAATTGCTACAGGTTTAACATATATGAGCCTCTCGACATGGCGAATAAGAGAGAATAATAAATAAAGGGAAATAAGAAGAAATAAAAAGGAAGGTAGTGATAGAAAGAAAAACAAGTAATATAAAAAAATTCTTTTAATCAATTCCTACTTTGAATGGATGAATGGAAAGTATTTTATTAACGATTAAAAATTTGAAGATGTATATAGATATATATATACTAGCTGAGAGAGAGAGAGACCCGGCAAACGTTCTTTTGCCGAATAAATTATTTCTAGTGAATATTTGGTAGTCAAATAAAAAAAAAACTAACTCATTGTAAGTGTGTGAGGATGTGGTATATGACTGAAAGAAGAATGGAACGCTGTGAACGATGACGGCCTATAAAAGTAACAAAATACCAAAGATTCATTTTTTGAATTCTTTGTATTTTTATTATTTTCACCAATAAATTTCAAACTACATCGCTATCACAAATTATGGCAATTAAAAAAACATTATCAGTCTCTTAGTACAATGGAGTGTACGATATTTTTAGTGAGTTCATCTTTACCCAACTCAAACAAATTGCACAATCAGTATTAATGGCCGAAAACGGCTTAGGCCCTAAACTTTAGTGAGTGAGAGAAAGCTTATTGTGTGAGAAAGACAGGAGACCGGCTTCGTTCTCATCTCTACTCTGTGCTGTTTACGGGGTGAAAAGTGACACAGGTAGACGCCTGGCCGGAATAACTGATCGAGTGGTAACTGAAAATTTATCGAATGCCAAGAGTAGAAAATTATTAAAGTATTAATATCGCAATTAAAAAATAGGGGTTGGTGGTAGAAAGTTAAAAATTTAGGGTTGAATGTTTTTTTTAATGTCAAATCATAAGAAAATTTAAATAGAAAATTTTGTCCAAAAAATAAAAATTTACGGTGGACTACCTTTATCACTTGAAAACTAGTTTACGTCCTATTCTCAAACCTACTGAATATATGCACAAAATTTCATAAGAATCCGTCTAGCCGTTTCTCTTATCTCGTATTCACTTATTTGAAATAATGATAACGAAGTAAAAGCGATTAAGTTCTTCGCAAATATTTGATATTTTTGTACAAAAAACGGATGCAATATATGAATTTTTGAATTAAAAGACGTACAAAAAATAATAAAATAAATAATAAATTTTCACTCGCCAAATTTGGTGATTTTTGATTTGTTATAGACATTCCTTTTGCTAGTGTAACCCATGAGTAGGGTGATTTGGAAGGTGGAACAGAGAAAGGTCACACATCTGGCTCGAAACCGATTTTCGACGCCAAGCGAAATAAACGGCGAAATAAACAACACACAGGAGTAAAACAATTACGCGTTTTAAGGTTTTTAATTAATATCTTTTCAACTAATTGCAATATCGGAATGAAAAATAGTTTACGTCCTATTCTCAGACCTCCTGAATATACACACAAAATTTCATAAGAATCGACCCAGCCGTTTCGGAGGAGTTTGGTTACAAACACTGTGACACAAGAATTTTATATATTAGACTAGCTGACCCGGCAAACGTTGTTTTGCCAAATAAATTATTTCTAATGAATATTTTGGTAGCCAAATAAAAAAATAACTAACTCATTGTAAATGTGTGAGGATGTGATATATGACTGAAATAGGAATGATGCGCTTTGAACGATGACGGCTTAAGCACAAAACATTCCTTTTTAGAATTTTTTGTACTTTTATTATTTTAACTAATAAATTTCAAAAAAATTAAAAAATAATATTATCAGTCTCTTAGTGCAATGGAGTGCACAATATTTTTAGTGAGTCCATCTTTAGCCAACACAAACAAACTGGATGGTTTACCCACGCGAGAACATGCCACGTATAATTGTCCGTGTGAAAAACACGGTGTGCCCAAATCTAAGCCACAAACAGGCATCGTTTGGCCTTTGACTTCTTGATTGTCATTGCGAATGCCAACCTAATTGGAAATTGAATCCGTTGGAATTCAATTGGCACATCTGTGAGGATAATAGGGATTCGTGGTAGTAATACATCTTCTCCTCGGAACTTGCCATTCAAAATGCTAGCTTCGACAACGTTTTTCATCAATTTCTTAATGACTAATCGCGTGCCATTGCACAGCCGTGGTGGGTTCAAATTACGAAGCAAAATAACCGGAGATCCAACCTTCAGTTGTAAATGGTACGGTGGCATGCCTGGCAAATCCAATGAGTTCAAAAACTCTGCTGGATAATTTACAGCTTCGTTGGTATCGCAAACTGTATCAATAGATTTGTATGACATCAAGTCCCCTGGCAACAACTGTTGTATCTTGAAATTCAAATCGTTGACATCTACATTTTTTGCTGCCAAAATTGCTCTTTCTGCCAGCCACTCATGATTCAAGTATTGTGTGTGTATATCGGGAAATATCTGGTCAATGAGAGCATTTTGCGAGTTAATGATTGTGCAGAAATTGATCGGCAATTTTATGCATCCAGTATTTTCATGTACAGCTACTTTTCCATCGCCAATGTCTAACAGTTGTTTTGAGAATGTTTCAGTGGATGGATCTTGAAGAATTTGAACGCGCATATTTACTTTCAGCTGTAATTTTTCAACATTACGCCACAGTTGCGATGATTTCAAGCAAGCGTTGATCTCATCAGCGTACGTTGAACGGGGAATGACGGGAAGTGTTTGTCTGAAATCACCTGAAAGAAGTAACAGAGTGCCGCCAAATAGTTTGTCATTGTTTTTTATGTCTTTCAATGTCCTGTTCAACGCCTCAAGCGAATGTTTGTGTGCCATAGTGCATTCATCCCAGATGATAATTTTACACTGTTTCAGCACTGTGGCCATGGATGATTGTTTTTTTATGTTGCACACTGCATCTGGGTTATTTTGAATATTTAATGGCAGCTTAAATGCTGAATGAGCTGTTCTGCCTCCATCTAATAAAGTTGCTGCAATGCCAGATGATGCAACGGCCAATGCGATGCCATTATTTGATCGTATTTTGGCGAGAATTAGCGAAATGAGGAATGTTTTGCCAGTTCCCCCTGGTGCATCCAAAAAAATAAAAGAATCCACCTTGTCCTGCTGAAACTGCGAGCATAATGCGGTCATAAATGGTTCTTTGTTCCTCGGTCAGTAGTGGGACATTGCGAGTAATAATTGCTGCCATTTCTGCAATATTGTACTGCAGTTCACGATTCACTTCAGTGTTCATTGAAGTAGTTGCACTTCGATTTGGCGAATGTATACCGAAATGACTGAGTGGTAAATTGGCAATGACTATGCAAATATCCTCGATAGCAATCAATGCTTCATTGTACATAGCGTCGCTGAATGTTATCGTTTGATCGTTGAGCCGTGTACGATGTCGATGCAATATATCATCAGTCATTGAATCTTTGTGATTATCCCACAACGTATCTGCTCTGGCTGGGAAACATGTAGTCAACACTATAGCGTATAGTAGACGAATTTGTATTGCTGTACAGTTCAATCCTGCTTCAGTAAGCATACAGTCCCACTGGTTGTCGTCTTCCAGCAAGCCTAGTGCAAGGCATGCATCTTTATACGTTGGATACTGTTGTCCATTCACTTTACGTATATCTTGAAATGACAATGGGCCGGTGACATTAACCAACAACAGTCGCAAATAAAAACATTCAGTCTGCCTTGGATTGACTGTAAATACTCGCCCCAAGGTTTTTGATTTGAATAAACCGGGGCATGCATCATTCGGTGTGTTGCGGGGCATCCATTTTTTTGTTTGAGCCCATGTAAAATATTGTGGTACTTCTGAATAAAGTAGTTTTCGTGCAAAGGCACCAAAAGCATCTGCACGATTACACAATACAAAAAATTCGGTGAGTGTAGTTTTTGGTGGATTTATAGCACGATCAATCGCTGTCTCGTTCGTGAAAAATACGCGCTGGCCATTTTCAAGATGGACGGCTAAATGAATAACTGCTGGATCGCGTTCATGAATTTGGAAACCAAAGATACGCCAAACAGCTTCATTGGAGCTGATGTACCGGCCAATTTGGTAGAGCGTTATTTCATCGTTGTTATTCACAGGAGGAGCATTCACATTGGTATTTTCAATACGAAATGCAGCCATATCACTTCCTTTATTCACATACTTACAAATGTATTTGATGCTCTTCACTGAGCTGCAGAACTCAACATTAATGTGAGCATTGAATGTTTTACTCAGCAGAGGCGAATATGGCACGACCCAACGATTGTCAATGTCAATGTCGGCGTTGTTGACATTTTTTGTAAATGATTGTCCGCCATTATCGGTATTTCTTCGACGATATATTGGATATCCGTCGACATTTGTGATCGTATAGTTGGTAAAATGTTTAGGAAAACTCTTTGTACATTTTCCATCGGCCATGCAAGGCGATGAACGATTCAGATTACCGCATGGGCCATGAATCATGTTTGTTGTAACAATATCAAACAATAATTGATCAGTAGACGGATCTGGAATTTCAGCAGAAATTATACTATCGATTTCTTCAGGACTTATTTTGTCGATTAACCAAACCAAAATGTGTGCATGAGGTAATCCTCGTTTTTGCCATTCAACTGAATACATCCAGCAATGTGTGGGACCAAATACATGTAATTTTGTGATAAAATTCATTAAAGACTTTATTTTTTGTTTGAACACACGTGCTATTATGTCATGACGATGTATTGCATTTTGTCCTGCCAATAGCAAAGATGTAATCTCCGGCCATTTTGGATTACATGTAAACGTAATAAATAGACACGGTCGTCCGTATTCGCGAACGAAAGTCATAGCATCCTGGATGTATTCTTGCATGTGACGTGGACTGCCTATGTACGATGATGGTAGAATGACAGAGTTACCAATTTCGGCGGTGTCGGCGTTGCTCACAATAGCGTCTCGCAAGTGAATGTATTCTTCAGTACGCAGCTTTTGTTGATTATATCGTAAGTACCGTAGTCGTTCGCTCTCTATCTTCACGTACATGTCGACCATGAATTGTTGACAAAGCTCACGACATCGTAGAATGACGTTGTCCTGACCGCGTCTAATCATCAGACGATACGCATAATAATCCTTCGAGCTAACGTTCTTGTTTGATTCGGCTCCTGTAATAATACATTCATAAATATTAATTCAAATTAAGTAATGATGTTTATAATAAATTAAGTTTCATAAAACGAATGAAGTACCTGTTATGGGATCCTGTTGTTTAATATTTATACAATATCCGTCTTGTCCCTTCCAGAACATTAGCGGATATTGGAGAGCGTCGTATGAACGGTGTGTATCAGCAATGAACTCAAGATTATTATTTCTTCTTCGAATCACGATTTCTCGCGTAGCTGTACGGTCGCCAACCATGATTCCAGCAACATCGTCAACAACAGGTGCATTGAATCTACGAATGTGCTCTCCAGCTGGTGTTTTATCAGGATTGATGACAATAGCGTGATTGTCACTTTGTAATTTGTGCATGTGTGATTTGAATAATTTCAATAATTCATTGTGCTCATTCAATAAAGCGTCCAGTTCACCGACAATGCGTCTGGCAAAAAGTGAATTGAGGTTATTGTAGCTACAACGTGCATCCACGCGATTGGCGAGTGCGCTTTCGGAGTCCTCACCACCCATAAAGTAAATTTGTAAAAATTTATGTGGTTCGTTCGGCATTGGCAGCAATGAGCCCACTTTGTGATAAACTTGGCCTTTGATTTTGAATGTTGAATTAAATTGTTGACCATTTGCAGCATTATTTTTAACTATTTCTGTTGCTCTGAACGAAACTTAATTGAATGTTCATGTTGAAACATGAAATTGTTCATGTTGAAATGAACATGAATTGAATGTTCGAATTGACTTCAGGAACAGGTTAGAATCGGGATCCATACCGATAAGTAAACCATTCAATGGCTCAGATGGTGTTTCAATTTCCGGTAGTTGCACTTTTCCTGACGCGCAACACATCCCAGCTGGCTCATTTTTAAATTTAAGTGCATTACAATGCGGACATTCCTTGTCCATAGCACCAATTGTCACATTCGAATGAGCGTAATATTTAACATTGGGTTCATACTCGAATGCTAGACGACGGAATGAATCGGATGTAAATGCTCGATGTACTTGCTGGCGTTGTTGGTCATTTGCTCTGAGTGTGTCAAATAGGAATCGACGCGCTTGTCTTTGCTCTAATCGTCTTTGTTGATTTTGTTCAACTCGTACCTCTTGTGATTGTGATTTACGCAACTGTGCTATATTCACACGCACATCTTCATTATCCTGTTGGATTTGTTCATCTGTCCTTTGAGCTCTTCTTTTTCGCATGGCTGTAGATTTAGTAATTCGACGGCCTAAATCAGACCCTTTGCGTCTTGCTGGCATTATTTACTGTACAAAACACACAAATAGATCAAATTGAAGTACTTAATGCTAGAAAACAGTATACTGATAATGTATCTGTTTTTTTTATTATTTTACTTCTACCTTTCACAATTATAAAATACGTATATATTTCTCTTTACATTGAAAACGATTCCCGAAAATTTTGAGCACACCGAGTATTACAGTTTTATTAATTGGCGTTTAATAATAAATAAACTAATAAATAATAAATAAGAACTCAAAATATCTGAAAATATGCAGAAATGGTTTATACAGAAAACACAATAGTTGTTATTGGCGAGAGCTCGTGACACGTGTTGAAAACTATCGATTTATATGAGATCACTTAATTAACTGAACGTGAGAACTATCTTGAACAAAATGGGAATAAATAATTATAGCACTGCAAATTGATGATACATAAATAAATTTTGGCGGAATAATTCTTTAAACATTAGTGCTTTTCGAAATATCATAAAACTCTTTTACATGGAATAAAGCTCAACAGAAATGTATTATTTACAACTTCATTAAATGACAGTGATATATTTATTTCCTATAATTTTTCTCTGGGTCTGGGTTTTCTTTTTTCTCTGACAGATTAGTATTTTTCTGGCACGAAACCGATTTTCGACGCCAAGCGAAACAACAGACAGGGGTTTTAAGGTTTTTAATTAATATCTTCTCAACTAATTGCAATATCGGAATGAAAAATAGTTTACGTCCTATTCTCAGACCTACTGAATATACACACAAAATTTCATAAGAATCGACCCAGCCGTTTCGGAGGAGTTTGGTTACAAACACTGTGACACAAGAATTTTATATATTAGATATATATAGGGAGAGAGTGGACAAAAATAGTAGGAATTGAAAAAAGAGCATGATTTGTCTGCATTGTTGTAACAATGCACATCCGGTTTGGCTAGAAAACCGGTTTTCGTCACCGACTTTTGTCATTGTTTTAACAGCTACATTGTTACAGCAATGGAGATGAATTTAAATTGGCGTCGAAAACCGGTAATTAATTAAATTAAATTAATTAGTTAATATTTGAAAAAACTGTATTAACATCAAGTGTCATCCACTACAAGTTTAAAAAAATTTGTTTGAATTTAATTGGATGAAGAGAAAGTATTTCATTAAAAATTTGAACAAGATAAATACATAGATAGAGTGAGCTGATAGTGGGAATTTTGAATAAAGCGAAACACACACACACACACACAGGTAGAATGAGTGAGTGTGCGTTTTTTAATGTCGAACTCTAAAGCAATACGAAAGCTATTGGGGACGGACCTTATAATTTTGAGCGACAATCAAATGACGAGGATGACACATGGACTGGCACCTCATTCTCCTAACATATATATCACGTCAAGATGAGGACTTGGAGCTATGACGCATTTAATGTGCATTAGCCCCTCAACACGGCTTGTCTTCAGTGGGATAAGGGCTCGAATCCGCGACTCGACAACGCAGGCCACGAGTTCGCGATCATGATAACTCGGCTACCATAGCCATATAAAATATGGCAAACATTTTGTTTCCAATTTTAAAAACATAGGAAAATATGAAACAAAGAAATTATGAAGAAAATAAATTTTTAAATACAATTACGAAAAAAAGTAAAATGCAATATGACAATATTTTAATATCTTTTGATTTCACTCGTCGTGAAACTCATAATTTGCCCGAAATTCAAAACTTTGTGAAAATTTCCCCAACAGTTTAGGAAATATTCAGAGGCCTATCTTGCGACTGGCATCGTGAAGTTTAGGGGGCTGTATACTAGTTTGTAAATCATAATTATCGGTTCAATCAATTTTTTCTAAGTTGTGGAGATATTTAGGACCAATGACCAGGTTTGAATGTAATTTTAAACATAAGCAAATGAGACTATTTTTATCTAATTAATGCAAAAAGATGAATTCCTTAATGGAATATTAATTTTCTAGATATATATTAATCCAAACATTTAGTAACAGTAATTAATTAATCCCTTTTTGTTTAGCTCTTTTGGCACCGTTAACATTAATACAAATTTTTCAAGCTGCAATGGGAATAGCAGAAATAATTAAGTTTGACCTATTTTTGTATGGTTGTACATGTAATTGAGTAGAATCTAAGTAAACTGAAGCTCTATTAAACACAGTTCAAAATAAAATTTAAACCTAAAACTTAACAAAAATATTCACCTGCATGTGATAAAACTGAACCTCAACAAAACATCTATGAGAACAATTTTTGAATGCAATGTAATTATTTTGGTTTACTTTTTCCGGGTAAAAATATCGCCACATTTAAAAAGAAATGTTTTACACTTATTGTGTACTATTGCTTATTAAAGAAACGAAAAATGAAAATAATTTATTTAAAGCCATTTTTTTATACTTTCCTTCAAGGAGTTACATGATATGACTTGAAAATGGTATCCTCTCTTGATCATTTTGTCGCGTCCCGTCGACCGCGGGTGTTAGAGAGTAGCTTTCTACAACTTAATTGAGAATGCACTTAAATTACTAAATCCGCGGAGCAATCAACCTTAATCAGTTAAATGTAATAGAAGTAAGAGAACTTATCTAATCTCCTGAGGTCTCTTACTTCCAATACTTGACTAATACTCCAGTTTAATTAACTGTATGATCTCCGGTCGCTAACGCTATGTTGGCTTTTATCTCATCTTTTTCAACCATCATCTTGCCTACTCTACGACTAACACTTAAATAGAACTTCTAATTTACATAAAACCAAGTCTTATTTACAGAAAGTGGTTTTCAACTGAAATCACAGTTAAAAAGATTATTTTACCAAGGGGATTAATGGAAATGCTGATAGACCCGTTACAATTTTAGAAAAATTCGCCCATATTATTTTTTTTTCAAGGATAAAATCGAATGAACTTATAGACTTTAAGACAAAAAAAAAGTTACACCTGGAAGGTATTATCAGAAAGCGAATGAAATTTATGGGGTTGATAGAATGTTTATAGAAGAGTAAATGGTTAAAATTTAAGACTGAAATATGACCAAAATGCAGTTTAGAGGTATCATTCAGTACAGAAAATGATCCCCATTATTTCTAATACAACATGCCAAGCGCCTTAATAAACGGTATACAGCGGTTAAAATAAGTAAATGTGAATATTGACTTTAAACACCTTACTATGCAGCAACAACGAAACCACATGCTTCGTTATTTGTTATATATAACACAGTTCAATTTCTAATTTAGAAGTTTTTGTAACTACAAAAACAAACCTAAGCAAATCAATCACCGTTATAATTTTCAAATGCAGTTTGCCAAGCAAAATAAGTATTCGAAATAGGAGGCTTTGATAAATTTTTATACCAAGAAGCAAAATTCCTGTTAAGTGTAGTTGCAAATTTTTGTAATTCAAAGCATTTGGACTATTTCTGACAGCATTTAGAAAGTTTAATTTAATCAGTGAGCAAAGATGGTCCGAAAACAAGGAGAGCTGTCAGGGGAAATTAAAAATTTAATCATGAAGCACTTTAAAAATGGTTTAACTGAAAACAAAATTTTGGCTTTTGTAACTAGGGCAAGAACAATGTGCACTATATAATTAAAAAGCAAAAAGAACGAAAATCGGTTGATAACAAGCCAAGATATGGTCGACTAAAAAGATTTCCCCAAGCGGTGTAGGCTTCTACGTAAAATTAAAAAGGACCCCCAAAACCAATGCATCAAATTTAGCAAAAGTTACCAAGGATTGTTTGGACATAGATATCACGCCCCAGTCTGTTAGAAATTTCCTGCATAATAATGGATTTAAGGCTAGAAAACTGCTCGAAAGAAGCCATATATATCCAAAAAGAACCAAGTGCAAAGACTGGAATTTGCTAGAACCAACGCAAACAAACCAGTAGAATTCTGGCACAATGTAATTTTTGCAGGCGAGAGCAAATTTAATCTTTTTGGATACTATGGCAAAATTACAGTGTACAGAAAACGCAATACTGAGTTGGAAGAACAGCATGTAGTGTCCATAGTAAGGCATGGAGGCAGAAGTATAATGTTTTGGGAGTGTATGGCAGCTTCAGGATTGGGAAATATTGTCGTAATTAACAGCATAATAGACCATCTATATTACATATGGATTTTAAAAGAAAATTTGCATGCCAGTACTGAAAAGCTGGGAATCAAGAACTACCAGTTTTACCAAGATAATGACCCAAAACACTCCGCTCATAATACAAGACTTCGGCTGCTGTACAACTGCCTCAAAGTTATAAAAACACCCACCCGAAGTCCAGACCTAAACCCAATTGAGCACCTGTGGAGCATATTGGAAAAAGAGTTAAGAGAGTGTCCTTTTTCAAACAAACGTAAAATGGAGGAGATCCTTAGAGAGGAATGGGCGAAAATTGACCAAGAGGTGACAGCAAATTTGGTTAAATCAATGCCACAGCATTAACAGAAGTCATCCGTCGGAGAGGAAGAGCGACTAGGTATTTTATATCATATTTGAATTATTTTCATTTATTTCTATGTATTGTCGAATACTTTTTTTGTTTGTTTAACTGCCTTTGAATGAAATAATGGAGATTTTGTTAATTTATTACATTTTAATGTATTGCAAAAAGATGTTGCATTTAATACATAATGCTTTTTGGTTTAAAATGAACAAATTTTTGTTTATTAATTCATTATATGCAGAAATCTTCGCATGCCAAATATTTATTTTGACCGCTGTAGGCTCTTTTTGAAGTCTTACGATAATCCCTCGAATGCTACTTGAAATACAGCACGCAATTTCATGCAGATTGTGGGAAACGGATAGAATGGTATCTTCTTGTCCCTTGCATCCTTTACATTCTCGATCGGGAACGGATTTGGTGAAAATGATAAGATATCGACATGTTGTACAAAGACTGTACAGACAGCAGCAATATGTGGTCGAGCATTGTCTTGTAAGAAAAGTTGTTGAAACTGAGATTTCAGGAATGAGACTACAACTGGTTGCAGATCTTAGAATGTCAAAGGTGATTTAGCATCAGAAACAGTTATGCTCCACTCCACGATTCCAGGTTATCTGAACGCGTGAGTTTTAGAACAAACTGTGGATCTTGGCACAGGCGATGTTATCTTTTTTCAGGAATTCGATTGTCATCTCATTAACAAAGATGGAAGTAGAACTCATTAATAAAGACTACTCGATGCCATTCGACACTCCATGTCCGTCTGGTACGACCTCATTGTAATCTTTGATGACGATGAAATGCTGTTGAAAGCAATCGTCGTAAGGGTTTATGTAAGTCTAGTCTCACGTCGTCAAACTGCCAACATATGGTGCGATGACATATAGAATAATCGTCAAGGGGTCCCATTGCCTGCTGAATATTTGGCATATTGGCAGGAAGAGAATGAGGGTCTAGGACAAGTGCCAGGAAGGGCTCTTTACCTGATCTTTGTTCAAAATAACGAGGCACATATGTTAGGATCAGCAGACCTTATGATGGGCATAGACAGGTAGCCGGAAAACATTTAATGAACAAATAAAAAAAATTTAAAAAAACATAGTAATGAAATAAAAAGAATGAATCCCCTCTACAACATTATTCTTCAAAAGTTTCATATTATAGCTCAGATTGTTGTATATGGTCATGCGTTACTATTTATAGCAGAAAATTGTTGTGGCCTTGCAGTCGAGTGGTCATGGTTGCGGACACGTGGCCTGAGTTATTGGGTAGAAGTTTCTAGCCCTGATGCCACAGAAGACTTGCCGTTAAGAATAGCTGATACCCGTTAAGTCTTTCGAAGCTTAAAGTGTGGAAATTTGACAAAGATGATGCCAGGTTAGGTGTAGTCCTCATCACTTGACTGAGGTTCAAAACTATAAGCTCTGCTGCCAGTAGCTATGTAGCAGTCACTTATACTAGAGAACAATTTCTTTTTTCAATGTTTTATTTGTTTTTTTTTTATTGAGAACATTTAGAAACCCGTGCACCACACAATGTATAACACGGGGCTTACAACACAAAAGAAAGATTACAACACAAACATCCATGCCTTCTCCGGGATTCGAACCCAGTCCCTACGGCACCGCAGTCAGCGTCGCTAACCACTATACCGGATGGTGGCTTTATTTGATTGAAATATTTTTGAATAACATAGCCATTTTGTTGGCTAAAACTATTCATTTTAAGACTTTGTATGGGATCATGTTGTGGTTCAAAAGTGGTTTCGAAATTCAACGTTAAGAAAATCATTACATAGGATGCCAAATACTAAGCAAATGCCTCCCAGTTCGAGTGCGTAATTGAAAACAACTAATTTGATTTGATTTTAATTTACATCGGAATCTGAAGCAACACGAGGGCTATTGATGATGAGCCTTGCAATTGTGAGCAGCGATCAAGTGACGAAGACGACACCTGAACTGATACACCTGTCCAACCTTCGACTTTTCCCGTTCCAAAGGGAAATTTATCAGCTTCGACAGACTTAACGTGCATCAGCCTCTCTATATGGCGGGTCTATAGTGACACAAGGTTTCAAAGCTGCGAATCAACAACGCTAGTCAGGCGATCACGACCATGACTAATTCGCCAGCGCAGCTTTTGGGCGACACCTTAACAATAAGGAAATACCTCAACAAAATTTTCTCTCCATAAAATTTTGAAATACAACTGAAATTAATATGTATTATTCTACACAATAGTCTTGAGGAGGATTGAACTCGGTACCTTCGGTTCCGTAAGCACGTAACATACCACTGAACTAAAACGATCTTTTCGGTCCGGGGGCTGCTACTGGCTTATATAGAAACCACCATTACACACTCCCCAACCTGTGAGTCGATGGATAGACGAACGAACGATATAGTTGTTATGGCGAGCGTGTGAGTTGTTGTTGTTGCGTGAAGAGTGTTTGACGGCTTTGGTTGCACTTGCGGTGGGTAGATGGCGCTCCGACAGCTGCGCGAAGGTTGCGTTTCTTAATTCAATGTCAAGGTCACTAATGAGGAGGATTGAACTTGGTGCGCTCAGTTCCGTAAGCATGTAACATAACTGGATCAAAATGATCACTTCAGTCTGGAGGCTGTTAGTGTCTTATATAGGACCACTACAGTCTTCAGAATGAATTTAGTGGCTAATTAATCATTGATGTAAAAATTTAGATAGTGCTTCGAAAATTTTATTTTTAATGATTTCTCGGAGCGTATGCAAGTATGCACGATAACATGTCAATTGAACCAAGTCGTGAATTTTTTTCTGCCGTATAGATATAATTTGCATAAACTGAAAGGCGTATTAATCCAAACACATAGACACTTTGTGTTTTCGAAATAAAATTATCACAGTGTGCGAGTAATTTGTGCTCTAATGCAGGGGTAGGCAAATAGAAGACCGCCAAGTCAGTCAGAAAATCCGTTTTGAAACAAGATTTATTTTCCTATGAGTGAGATCTGATTCGTGCTGTATTTTTCATTTTTTGGAAAACAAATTTCCCTTATTCTTTTATTAAGAAAACCAAGTACCAGAAAGTGTTTCTAGTAAGAGATCATATATAGAATTAGGTGGAAGAGGTCCCAAGATTTCAGGATTTTACGAAAATTGAGTCTAAATTTAATTTCCTTTGTTATTCCATTACTGTTGATATTGATACAGCACCTGAGGAACTGCAGCTTGAACTTATTGACTTGGAGTCAGATCCCAGTATGAAGGAAATGTTTTATGCTATGTCATTAATTGACTTATGTCTGCTGAAAAATTTTCATGTCTGAGGAAATGTACTGCGAAATTGTTCTTTATATTTTAGTCTACATATATCTGTGAGCAAAGCTTTTTTTTGTATGAAGATCAACAAGAGTAAACATAAATGCAAATTAGTTGACATGAACTTTAAGCTGTAGTGAAAGTTTAAACAAACAATCTCACTCCTGATTTAAAAAAGTAAGTTATAGTTTAAATAAACTAAAAAACACCCTTTTATAGTTAATTAAACTAAGTTGTAACTTAATCTTTTTGTCGACAAATCTGGAAATGGGACCTGAAATTAGTCGCCTGATGCGGGATGGGATCTGAAAATGGAAAATCTTTAATCCTGATAATCCTGATCAGGAAAATGGAACAAAATCATTAAATTATAGTATTGTCATCGGTCCAGGACAACTGAGCGAAATTTCGAATTAATATGACATTTTAAAGTGGGTAAAAATATTGAGTTAAAAGATTCTGTTACATATAAGTGAAGCTTATAAAAGGGTGTTAAAAAACGTAGAAAAGTGTGATAGGTATATTTGTCTCATTAAACTGATTCTAAAACTAAATGTGCTTTCAAATATAGGTAACAGGAAATTATTACAGTAAATAAATTGAATAAAATGGTTGCTATTTTATTTAACTCATATTTGTTATTTTTTATAATAAATGCAATCACATTAAAAAAACTGCGACCCTCCCAATGTAGCGGGAGAGGCAAATCAAGTTGCCCATCTTTGCCCTAATAAAAATACTAATCGTAAGAAACCTAGAATAAAAAAAAAATATTTCACATGAATTCTGAGTGTCATTTGAAATATATGTTACTTGAAGCAATTTACTGGGAGAGAAATACATTCACTACATATACACTCAAACAACAGCGGATTGTTGCATATGATAAGGAAAATAGACTCGTTTATGTTTTCATGGAAATATATGTTTAGCAAACACAGCAATGCATTTGAGGAACAATCCAGGGACAAATATTTTACAGCAGTTATCTTGATTTATATAGAATATTTCTTATTCTTTCCGATAACTGTACATCCACCCAGCTCTTTGCAAATGTTTACTCAGCTGGTATAAAGATTTTGTTGTTTTATTTTAAGACAATATTTGATAGCAATGTACTACGGGAAGAACAACATATATGCAAACTAATACAAATTTTGCATGCTGTTGAGATTTTCCCTACATATTAAGGTAAAGATTAAGCGTAAAGACAGCTTAGAGAAAATATCGCAAGAAATCATGAAAATGAAATTGTGATCATAAGAATATTTGCCAGATACGAGTATCATTAAATATTTTTCTTATTGTTGAACTAAATGTTTCAACTTAATAAGCATGCATAATCCATAATATTTTTGTCCTTTCAACAAAAGCAAATTTAATTTAAAACTCATTTAAATAAGAAAATTAAAATATTTTTTTAATCGCAAGGAAAACTGAAGAATTTTATGTAAGCTTTGAGATACGCTTGTGGTGAAGGAAATCACACATCAATGATCGTTATGTTTATCTTAAATTTCAAAAGTGAAATACATTGTGATTTACAGTTATTTAAAAGCTTATTTTTGCCATTTTTTGTCCCTTGTGTATTGGAACTAATTCTAATTCCCAGACAGGAGAAATTCAGAAAACCATTGAGTAAATGTAAAAATAAAATTTTTTTTGTTAACATTTCAATCCTTGAAAGTACCGGATAATTGATTATTGCAATCGTAAATCATTGTTAAACACAAAATCAGCTTATTCAGGGTGGGGCAAATAGAAGTGCCCTGGAGAACAGAGCTCCATGTTGAAAAGAAACACGGCAAAGGAAAGGAGATTGTTTCGTTAACCTGCTTATAGAAGATGTTGAAAATGATCACTATTCACCTCTTGGTGCCCTCGGGCCCAGGTCAGCAAGTTGCGGAAAGCAGATCGAAGTTGGATAGCTGAAATTGCTACAGTGTCATCAGAAACGTTTTATGGCAGTCAGTAGTGCACACAAAATCAAGGGGGGGGGGAAGAAGTATCATATCAAGACAAAATATTTTCTGATGTCATGGTCATGGTCGAAAGTCCCCCAACTCGTATCATATTTCAAGACAACACCAATTGCTTCTTCTGATTTTGTCAACAAAAAACCGTAAAAGTGAATTATTAAATTAATAATTATCATTAATTAATAAAATAAATTGTTCAAAACAAGTCATTCATTAAATTTTACGTTATATATATAATTATCATCAATCGAAAAAACTCAAGGGCCTTGGGGGGGGGTCCGGACTCTTAGGACCCCCCCCTTGTGAGCGCCACTGACGGCAGTTCTTGAAGACTATGAGGATTGATGCAAAACAAAACACCTAAGACTTGAGGATTGATTTCCCACAGAAGGTAAACACACACTGACAGATCAGGTGACCTTGGTGGCTAGCCAGGGACGAGACCAACTGACCTCTGCAGACAACTTTATCAGGAATGAAGATTGTATAAATCAATTTTGAATTAATGAGCGAGCAACCGAGCACGCTTTCTACATTAATTTATTTTAACGTATCTTTCCACAATGAACATCCTCTGTTGCTCTTCAAGTACAGTCTTCACTTATGCACTGATCAATTCATATTAGCACAGCCCACACTAAGATCTGAATCGGTTTCTAACACTTCATGTGGGCGCCACATTCACGTCCAATTGTATCCACTCGCCCGGGTCACTTTTATCTGCAGCACCCTGTATTTATGAACTTACTTTTTTTCTGATAATGTATCTGAAGAAATATACCAGTAGCTACCACCACCCGCTTCGCTGTGTATTCATAATGTTGTATGAATATATATACTGTTTATTTATATAAATTATTGCGAAGTCCTAGTATTAAGCTTTCATTTGTGTTGAAAATCATTCTTATAATCTTCCTCCTTTGATTTAAAATGGACAGGACTTGCATTTGTAAACTTGAAGTAGAATTATCTTTTACTCACCCGTCCCTTCCAAGTGGATTTCCTCAAAACCCATTTTTAATGTACCTCTACCTTACAAAAGAAACCTGCTTATCAAATTTCAAGTCTGCAGGTGTGATAGTTCAAAAATACACAAGAATATTTACCCATAACGCCCCTTAATCCTCGCAGTCAATTTTTGCAACACCCTTCTGTAGTGGATCTCTACTCCATGAACCGAACATGCCTGTCGAAGGTCTTATCTACCTTCGAACGATATTTTGTAGCCGCAGTAAACGAGTTATCATGATCACGGGTTCGAATCCTGATGCCACTGAAGACCCACTGCGCTTATTGGCTGTTGCACATTAAATATATCGAGGCTCTAAGTCCTCATGTTAGCGTAGTGGGAAAATTTGAAAGTGGTTACCACCTAAGACGAGGTCCTTTACCAATAGCTCTAATGCATCTTTAATAAATATTCACTCATTCGAACAGTATTTGAATAAAAATAGATAAAGTTCACCTTATGATGCAACCATCTTAAGGGATCCTCAAGTAAATCACAGAATTTTTTTTTATCGTTCCGTAGTTTAAGGATGACGTATGCAATTCACGGTGAAAGCAATCTTTGGTATAATTAATTGTAAGATTTAAGAAAAGGTACCCTATTACTGTTAGCCGTTCTCTCCATAGCTTGCTTAAATCACACATTTCATGGTATTTCCCCCAAGTATACTGAAGGTCAATTAGATTTCGAATTTAAAAATGAATGAAAAATAACAGACTGAAAAGGCTCTGAATACTAGTTTTTAAATCTTAAATATTAATTTGTTTGTCCTATAGTGTTAAAAAATAGGATTTATTACTTATTATATATATAATATCGAAATCTGAGGCAATATGGAGGTCTATTAGCGAAGAACATCCTAATTTGAGCCTGTTCAAAGTTACGAGGATAATATTTGAGCTGAGCCGCCCATCCGGTATAGTGGTCAGTGAAGCTGACTGCGGTGCCGTAGGGACTGGGTTCGAATCCCGGACAAGGCATGGATGTTTGTGCTGTAATCCTTTCTTCTGTCTGTGTTGTATGCCCCCGTGTTATACATTGCGTGGTGCACGGGTTTATAAATGTTAAAAAAAAATATTTGAACTGGTATTTCATTTTCCAAGTTTCCACTTTATTTCAACACGACGATTTGACCTAAACAAATTTAACGTAGTTAAAAAGAGGGAAATAAGTGATAAGTTTGAGTAAAGTTATCTAGTATATGACACCCAAACAATTTCCCCAGATATATCTAAAATTAATAGTTGGGATCAAGTAAAATTAGAAATACTGTATTTATTCGAATCTAAACCCCGCCATGGATTCCAAGCCGCATTTCAAATTCTCCTAACTTATGCGGAAAAAAAATATTGTAAAAAATGTTTTATCGATATCCTATATTTACGAAATTTAAAATGGGAATTAATATGAAGTAATAAATAATCTATTTACTAGTATTAAGAAAACTTTTGAATACATACATGAACCTGTAGTTGCTCTCTAAACGTCGTATCAACTTCAATTTCCCCAATCAACGAACTTCGCCTTCGAGTCTAATCCGCACCCGATTTCCTGCAGCATTCGCATTGGAGGGAGTGAACGAATATTAACGTCGCATTGCTTAGCTACACGAGGGCTTTTGGCGACGAACCGCGTAATTTTGAACCATGGTCAAGTGATGCAAACGACACCTGAGCTGGCACCCCCTTCTCCTAACTACCACGCCACACCAACGGGAGGATGTTTGAGCTCTCGACAGATTTAACATGCATCGCTCCCCTACATGGCGGGTTTTCAGTGGTACTGGGCTCGAACTCATGACACGCTAGCCATGATCCGATACCTTGACCATTTGGCTACCGCTGGCACGCATTGGCATTGGAAAAAAAATGTTGCTTGTATGAGAATTTCGAATGAATACTGTAGTTATTTCTGTTATCCTTTATCTAATTTTGTTGTTTTTAACACCTTTTATAAGCTTCACTTGCACGTAACGGAATCTTTAAACTCAATATTTTTACCCGCTTTAAAAGGTCAGATTAATTTGAAATTTCACTCACTTGTCCAGGACCGATGACAATACAATAATTTAATAATTTTGTTCCATTTTCCTGATCGATCATCAGGATTAACGATTTCCCGTTTGCAAATCCCATCCGGCATCTGGCGACTAATTCCAGATCCCATTTCCAGATTTGGCAACTAAATGATAAAATTGTTACTCAAATTAGTTCGATTAATCATAAAAGGGTGTTTTTTAGTTTTTTTAAACTGTAATTAATTTAAAAAAAGGTTTCACTCCGAAGTTTAAATTTTGTAATTAATCATTTTCATTTTAATTTATGCAATCTTCGCAATCTTTATTATTATTATTATTATTTGCATTATGAAATTTGTTTGTAGAACTTTTTGACGGTAACAATATATTTGAACGTACATTTTCCACTCCACTATGGGAAGACTTATAGGAATTAGTTTAAATATATTTCAGTATACTACAGAGTTTAAAGCTTTCTGCTTGTTTTTCGTGAATAAAAAAAAGTTTCCAGAAATGAATTCTGAAGTTGTCAACCTGTGGGGCAATTGACAATAACTTTACAATGTCCTAATCGTTAAAATTGTATAAGTTTAACGATAGTATTTTTGAATACAATTACGACCATTGTATGGAATAACTTGAGTTGCAGCATGTTGACTTCATTTCAAGATTTTAGCGTAGATTGGCATAGAATTTTAAAAAAATGAGACTGTCATCGCGCCATTTAACCTTAAAAAAATTACGAAGTGCGTCTCCAGACTATCATGCATTTCTATGTAGCAGTGTCAAAGAAAATCACAATGATGGTCACCGTGCAGACAGTCTGTGCGGATACTTGATGTGTTGCAAACATCCACTTTCTGACTCTAGTTCCATGATGATCCTACAAGACTGATTTTAAAACCTGTCTGTCTTCTCATGCGTTAATGGTGGGGGCTGTTGAAATCCTGCACAACGTTCAGTCTAAGGCTCCTGAAACCTTCGATTCCATGTTCGCATGTTTGTTTCATTCAGATCAATACGAACAGCAATCGTCAGAAAGATAAATAACACTCTCGATAGCCCTACGATCCTGAATTCGAATACGTGCTTGCTTATTCGAGGTATGTCACGATCTTCTCACAAACAACCAATATTCAAATTATTTCGGATCGTATTGTATGCTGCTGCGAATGCCCAAACTTGTTTTTTTCTTTCTTTGTTTGTTTGTGGCTTGCTTTTTTTTTTTTTCTTTTTTTTTTTTTGTTTAATAGGGCTTGCATGCTAACCATTTGCATATCTCAACGTCTTTTCCCTTTCATGTAAGTTTGACATTTATGGACTAGTTCTACCGTAAAGCTTACTATGGGGGGCGCTACAGTCATTAGTACCCTTTTCTTCTTCCGGTTAATGCAAATCTCCATTGCTTTGAGCTAAAAAAAAAAAAAAATTAACAAGGTATATTTTAGAAAAATACTGAAATAAATACTATAAAATCCTGAATCTGCAATTTACAGATCATCTTCTATCCATATAGTGCAAAAAAAGTTTCAAAAACTTGCATTAAAAGTTTGAAAAACTCAGTTGAATTTCGATGTTTTCCCATAGATTAACATTACACCGGAAGTAAGTGAGGGTTCCACTCAATGTTGTTGTTTACAAAGTAGAACTTGTCCATATCGTCCCTCCTTCATAGTGATTTAATAGACAGCACTTACACATATTGGGTATAATATTTATATAGTTTGGCTTTTTCCACAGAAATAGCATAAGCCTCTTTCTGTTTCTTCATTACTTAAGTATCTATTTGAATGTTTTTGCTCAGTGCTTCATTTAATACTTCATATACAACGTTCTTCTTCATGTTATTTTGGGTCGTATAAAAGAAAACAATGTATTCATCTGAAAAAAAAAATTCCATTATTTATTGCAAGAATTATATAGGCCGCATTTCTTTTTTTTGTTAAAGAATCCCAATTTTTTTTCGCAAAAAGAGATATCTGTGAGCAAATATTTGTAATAGAGAATATTAAAAATAAGAAATATGTGTGTGTTTACTATGTAACAAATATATGACTTAATTTTTTTATCTGAATAGATATGTCTTTTGTAATGGGATTTGAATTAATTGTTTATTAATATTAATGAATTAATTGTTTATTAATTAAAGCACTCCAGGGCTTTTGATGATAGAGTTCGTGCTTCTGAATCAGGGCCAATGACGAGAACGATGTTCGAGATGGCAATCCACCCTCCAAACTTCCAGGATTTGAAATCCTGACTGATTTAACGTGCACCAGCCTTTATACACAAAAGTTATGAATATTTTTTGAAAAGTATTTTCTAATGAATATAAATATACAGGGGAATTCGCTACAAGGGTGACAAACTTGCAGAGTGTATAGGGAGTACACAGATGATTCGGAATCAAGTGGGAAAGATGGTCGCAAATGCCATAGTTGCCAGATATGAGCAAAGAAGCAGAGAAAAAGAACAGAAACAGCAACACATTAATGCAGGGGTACTCAACCTTTTTTTTTTTTTGCCGGGCCGCATACATATGTTAGATATTTCACGCTGGCCGCAATATGAGGATTAAAGATAGGGGGGGGGGAGAATGCTTTAAGACCAAGATAACATAAAAAATTTAAATGTGAAAATTGATCAAAATATTAAAACTCCTTTTTTGCTTTTTTAAATTATTATTTTATACATATATTTTTATTTTTGTCACTGAATTTTTCTTCATTGGAAGCATTTAAGATTCCTTCTTTCCCAATTTCTGCATCAGTAAACGGTTTCATATGGTTACCATGATATAACAAATTTCATAGGGTGTTATAGCTTTGTTATCGCTGAGACATTACCACTGACAAAACACTTTGTTGCTGTTGCAAAGATTATTCAAGAAAGCCCCTATTTATCATCTCTTGAAAGAGATCTTCGAGGAAAAGTGTCATTGAAGGATTCCTGTTTATTGGTATTTTTTAAATGCAGTACTTTCGTGACAAATCAAACAATTACTGATCCATGTTTGTTTTTCTATAGTCAACCTCCCAATAGTCTTGAAACGATATACTTTCTTCGAACATTTTTCACTTGCTAGATATGAAATATAGTTAAAAATTAGTTCCACTCATAAAATGGTCGCTACTCCACTGTTGTCTATTATCACCAATTTAAAAAAATATAACACAATTCGCACGCATACGACAAAAGCAAAATTGATATATTTGAATTTTAACAAAGAATTTTCCACCACAAATTCTCATAAATAAACGAATTTCTCAGAGCAGTGAACAATGACCGGGCCGCTTAAAAAGACCTGGTGGGCCGCAGGTTGAGTATTGCTGCATTAATGGGACAGAAAACATTTTATTGAAAGGTTGTACTACAACAGATGTTCGAAATTACCAACAGAAGTAGTCTAGACAGTGGCACTGCACGGAATTCCTTACGTTCTGGAAGATTCCTGACATGTCACGTATCCTCCCGGCAGCCACAGATATTCGAACGATGAGGTCTTCAACTGAAAGAATGAGCGTCTCGTACACTAAAGAGAACTCGTCCAAGAACCAGTCTCACGTAACCTTCTGTTCACACTTGCGACGGTCGTGCGATGTGGAATGAGCCTGTTCAGATAACGCGTTCCTGATACAACCGACGAGTGGCGTGCCCCTTACAACCTGCATCTCTATACACTATCAGCATGTCGACCAATTCCTCGTTTGTATACGAGTTTACCCTTCTACTTTTTTAGAACATGTATAACCCCGTGTACCACAAAGTATCACACGGTAGATTACATAGAAGTAAGCGTGAAGCACACATCACAAAGTTAAAAAGGATTGCAACACAAACATCCATGCCTTCTCCAGGATTTGAACCCAGGCCCTACGACACCGCAGTCAGCGTCACTAACCACTACACCGGCTGGGTGGAAACTCTTCTACTTTCGGAAATGGATTGCAAATAACGATTTCCAGCAAGATCTGTGTCTACGAAACCTTCCGTTCAATTCCATCAACGGCAAGATTGCCTGAAGGAAATTTTCAGAAAGTAAGGAATTCCATGCAGTTGGACTTACCAAACAACTTCTGGTCTTAATTTCAAACATTTTTTGTTGAGCAACCGTTAAATAAAATATTTTCTGTGCCATTAATGTATAACTGTTTTTGTTTTCTTTCTCGTCTTCTTTGCACCATAGCTCGCAACTACGGCATTTGCGACCCTGCATTTCTATGTGATTCCGAGTCGTCATTGTACTTCCTATACACCCTCCAAGTTTGTCGGTATGGTACCAAATTACCCTGCGTATTATTGATTCTTCCTGATAGAGTTTATGAGGATTCAATATTAATTAGAGACGTTTTGATTTTCATGTTCCTTTAATATTTCTTTCGTGTCTTAAATTTAGGCTTTATCTTACGATGTGTTCTTTTCCGCTTGAAAAAAGATGACTTTTTACTTATTTTATATAACTACAGGTATATGAATGAGAATTACAAAATACAGTACAGATAATAATGTGAGCTCCATTTTTAAACTTAGGAGTAAGTGTTTACAGTAAACTTCAAATTAATAGAGTCTCCCTGTATGGTGAAGCAGCTGCAGGTAAAAGGTGGAATATCTTGCTTAACAAAGGTGGTAGAGTTCCCAGTTCCCTGCCTCGATCTGCTGGAGTTGCGTGCTTTCGTTTACTTACGGGACATGACTACTTGTAAAGGCATTTACATCGTATTGGAGTAAAGGATTCTGCTTGGTGCCTTCTGTGCAACCAGGGTGAAATGGATGGTGACCACCTCAGACATTGCCCTATTGTTTTAAAGTGGTTTGTTGACAACTTTACGGAGACAAATTATTATTATTATTATGCTTTGTCATCATTTTATTGGGCTGCTCGTCGACTGACGGCAGCGATGCCAAAGACGGGTGTAGAATTAAAAAAAAATTTTTTACACGTCCTGAATTTTTCTTCTCCCCCCCCCCCCCTTTTCACTATATTTGTCAATGGACATGTGCTATTTCAATTCGCTTCTTTATCACTATAACCTACTCCTTTTTCATTGTCATGTGTAAAGTGATATATATCGCTGTCTTTTTATTCTTTTCTCCAGATATATTGCATATTTCTATTGTTTTTAAGTTTTCTTCTTTTCACCTTCTATTAAAATTCTTATCATTTGCGTTTATATAATTCTGGTTCTAAATCTTAAAAATAAGAACATAAATATTAAATAAATATTGTATTAAATTTTTTTTTTATCTTAAAAGAGTATCAATGAATTTCATATTTTTTTTATCATCCGTACATATATAGTTTTTCATAATTTATATATTATTTATTAATACACACTTTTCTTTCTATAACAATTCATTGTTGTTTTTAATTTAACCAGTGGTGTTGTCCTCAAAAATATTGGAATCAAAATGTTCACTAGTACCCTGCAAGATAGAGCAATTTAATTACTGTGTGTGTGTGTAAAATTCTAATTTTCCATATTTATAGTTATAATTTTCAATTATTTCAAGTTATCACTGGTGGCAAGCAACCATTTAGTGGATTATAAATTCCTTGAAATGGCATTCATCATGTTTCACGTTGTAATCCTTGGTTCCGAATTAGTGGCCGTCGAGTCGCGGGTTTGTGTCCTGGTGCTACTGTAGACCCACCTTGTAGAGGGGGCTGATGCACGTCAAATGTGTCGAGCTCAGGGTTCGCTAGTTGGCTCGAGTAGGTCTAGTGTCAGCCTCGTCCCTTGACCGAAGTTCAAAACTACGAGGTCTGTCACCAATGTCCCTCGAGTTGCTTTATAATGTGACATTCATGTAATTCTCACTCTATCAAGTTGTAATCCTTCAATCAATAGAATAATAATACAAAGTTATTTCAACTACATGTTTTGTAAAGGTATGACTATAAGCAGCGTTATATGATATTTTTTTTCTCACTGCTGAAAAATGCTTGTGAAATATAGTTTACAAGGAATGTATACCAATATTAAGAAACAGCTACGGCAAAGATTTTAAAACGAAACTGGAAACATTTTATCTATTTAAAAATCAACGGGGCATCAAATATTTCAAACGGGAGTGGATGAGGATGAGGAAAAAACAATGGACGCTGTTGATGAAATATTAAAAACTTCAAATCGAGGTTTTTATTTTAGTGATAATTCAAGGAACAAATTAATTTTTTAAAATAACTACTTCTTGTTCCAACTCGTGACCAAAGCTGTAAATTCGGCCTGCAGCTACATTAAATCTATAACTCGAGTAATTGGTTTATAATGATAAAGTTCTTTTATACTACTGTAATTTGTGAGGGAAAATAAACAATAAAAGCACATGACAAGATATTTCTACAAAACGGTTCTTCTGTAATACAGTAAGAGAAACAGGGAAAATATATATTTACAATATGGCTTTCTAAGATATTTCTATACTCTCGTGTTATTAGATATTTTTAAAAAAATCTGAAACATTTTGCTTTAAACCGCGTATTGAAAAACCCATTTAGTTGCTCAATTGGAACTGAACAATTTTTTTAACACCCTTTTATAAGCTTCAATTGTATGTAACGGAATCTTTGAACTCACTTTTTACTACTTTAAAAGGTTATATTAATTCGAAATTTTGCTCACTTGTCCAGGATCGATGACAAAACAATAATTTAATAATTTTGTTCCATCATCCTGATCAGGATCATCAGGATTAACGATTTCCAGTTTTCAGATCTCATTCCGCATCTGGCGACTTATTTCAGATCCCATTTCCAGACTTGGCGACTAAAAGATTAAGTTAGAACTTCGTTCGATTAACTCTAAAAGGGTGTTTTTAGTTTTTTTTAAACTATTATTTATTTAAGCTACATTTTCCCATTGAAAGTAGCTTTAAGTTGAGAAGAAAATTTCAAATTATTTAGTTTCCCACCATCGAAGTTTACGAAAATCCCTCCCTTCCAAATAATTTTTTTCTTGCAAAAAGCAAAGTATGAAATTCAATATATTTTTGAAGAACATTCAGAGACGAAAAGAATTCATTCAAAAGATTGACTATTAGGCAAATTATGATAAGCAAAGAAAGCAAAACATAATATAAATCTGTCACATAATTGATAAATAAAAGAATTTCTCTATGCCACACAAGAAAAATGGTACATTTTAAACCTTCGGAGTCAATTGTTTCATTTAAAAAAAAAAATTAAAGATCCTGCTGTATGAGATTTATCTTAAGAATTAGTGTCTGGTTAATAAAATACATGTAATATATGAGATTTCTTACAATAGTAAGTTCTATTGAATATATGCATGGATGAGCTCTATAATTTCTTATACCTGTATGAAAGCCACATTTTACATTATAATCTTTTAAATCTTGGATCACAATAAAGATAATAAAAATTTACAGAGTTCAGATTCAGTATGAAGCTAAGAGTTAAGTGGAATGCAAATTTCACGAACAATTGATTGTTAATCTGTAGGTTAATGCACACGTTAATTGTTATTTATTACATTACGCACTATTAAGAGAGCTTTGCGTAGTTTTGTGTTATCAAATCTGTAAGTATTGTTATTTGACTTTAAAAAGTGGCATGGCAAAGCTGCGTAGTTTTATTAGTTTTTTTTCTTTAAACTGCTTGCAAAGAAAATGGATTAATAATAATAATGTATGGACACACCATGTGAAATGCAATACATCGAACGAATACGTAGAAAGTGATGGGAATTGACAGAGTATTGAACCAGAAGTTATTTTATTTCAGCACGAAACAACGAATATTGTATGGACACAATATCAAAAGAATCAGTAGCTTCATCGTAGGAAGCAATGATACAGCTAGTAACATGCCGTGGAAAAGAATTAATAAATGCGGAAAGTGTCACTTGTGAAGAATGCACATAATTTGCTTTCAATAATTTATGTAGCTCGTTCACCGCTTACGACCGTTGCAACGGATGCAAATAACGACAAATTACTAGATGTGCTCGACAATTACAAAGTCAAGGAATACCGGTAAACAGGATAGCATTTGGCCACCCCGCCGATACAAAACTCGTATGAGACGACTATCACTGGTGAAACAGAAGCGGGGCTCATAAGAGAATATGGCTCTGTATAATTTTTTTGGGTACATAAGTTTAACACGGAAGCATCGGTACTTAAGGTTCAATTATGATTCTCTCTCAAAGGGCCCCGCGAGAATTTAAGTCTCTAGCTATTATTAGACAGATAATGGTCCTAGTTGTGATATTAGGACTTCCAGGGTATTCTGTACGTGCTAGAATAACTAGATTGTTAGACCTTCAATGTTTGGTAGTGGATGCACTGGTTTGGTTGCACTGAAATTCTTCAAGCCCTGCTATTTTCGCGACAGCCAGTGTATCATAGATATGCATAGATGGTTGTCTATTGCGATACGAGGCATGGACTAACCCGTCCTTCTGAATCAGATTACTTAACCTCTCGTGAAATAGTCTGATTGCTGAAACTGCCTCCAAGGCGGCTATTTAGTGCCATTGTTATGATTAATTTCCTGTGCGACAATAAATAGCTCCGCAATCTGGTTTCTTTTGCCGTTTGAGGACATGACCCGTTTTCATTTTTTTATATCATACTCATTGAGTGCAAAACAGTTTCACATTTCAAATCATTTATATAACTCGATTAACTTTACCTGTTTTTCGATTTGCATCTTTTTCTGATTATTCCTTCTTGATATTGCATTTTCACCTTCACATTGTGTAAGTATAACTTTATTCGTATCAATACGTAACTAAATAGCCTCAATTTTAGACTAGTTATTCTAATATCTTACGGTAAATTCATGTATTAGTGGATTATTAAGAATACACCAGTAAATTTTGAATTGTTTTTTGAAGATGTTAAGAATGTAAGTAAATGGTAATTCTATTCATATACAAGCTTAGTGTATTAGTATCCATTTTTCTACAAGAATGGAATTTCTGAGAGATTAATAACTTTTGGATATATTTTTTTTACATCTGAGTACGAGTAGTCTAGTTGATGAAACAGCAAATTAGTAAACAATAGATTCCAAGCTTATTTTCTTTGAAATTGCCAAGTAGAATAATGGATACAAATATACATTAAAATAAACCGAGTAGTGAAATCCTTATGTAGCGAAACGTGGAAGTTATGCAAATTCGATATCAACTTAGTTGTCTCATACAAAACTTGACCATGGCTTGAAGTACGAAGACTAATGTCCATAACCCTCGTATAGATAAAATTAGACTCTAATCAATACTTTTGGTCACAGCAGAACTTATACTATTTTGTACTTCAAAATAGAGATATATTAAAGTTTACTATCTACTTAAGCCTACAACTATATGGGAATAATCACGAAGTCTTTCAATAACTATCGTGTAAAATTAGGGGTCTTCAACCAGTGACCGGCAGGGAACAAATGGCCTACTGAAGGTATTTAAGTGGCTTTTCATTTGAATCTAAGACAATTTCAGGAGAAATTGCTTTGTCAGCTTTTTTTTGTCGTAAAAAACACCATTTTTTTCAGTTATTCATTATTTATTTTATTATTTTTTTCATTATTGATATTTAAAACATTTTATTGATATGTTTGATATTCATCTGAGATAAAATTTTCTTAAAATGATGAATTTTTCAAAAATTTCATTGTACATATACACACAAACACACACACATCTGTATCACTAAATCTTCCTTTAGAATCCCTTGCAGTCTTGTAAGACAAACCACCCTTTCTTATTTAAATTTTCTGACTACATTATTTTTTTGACAGTCGTGGGGCCCGAGCATCATTGTAAGTGTATTGATGTGGCCCGTGGATCATAGTGGATTTACTAATATGGCCCTCATGCGTTAAAGGTTGAAGACTCCTAGTGAAGATCCATAAGATTCTAATTTATGAAGTAAATACTTAAGGTCGCAGGAGAAATTTAACTTTTTTTGTACTTTAATATGAGGATAGTGTCATAATGATAGTTATATTTTTATATGTAGTGTATTAAGCTTTACCTCGTTCTCTTAACTTAAATATCACGTGGTTGAGGATTTGAGTTTAACATGCAGCCACCAATTATTCCGTTACTGTGTAGTTAGAACTAGAACTCTTGCATGGGATTCAATACGAACGCTCGCAAGTTTAGTGCTTTTAATTAAAATACGTGATGCAAGACACAATGTTACATCTTATTTAATTAGAAAGACTTTTTACCTAGCATTCCTAAAATAAGAATGTTTATAATAGGAATATTTTCTTGTTAATTCGAAATCTTTTTTTTTTAAAATTAAAATACAATTGTAGATTAAAGATTTCGAAATATTCCTTAATTAAATATAATCTTCCGTTTGAAATTCCTTTTTAATGACCTTACATTATTTAAAACGAAATAAAGAAAGAAACTGTAAATACCAGCGCGATTTACGTATAAGAATTTTCTTTATTATTTGTTATTAGAGTTGAAGGAAAACGACAAATAATTTTTAATACCTTCCAAAACTTTAATAAAACTGAATTAATTTGTAAAACATTAGAAAACGTAAAAAAATCCTATTATTTAGTACATTATAATGGTATTTCTTACATGATATTCCTTTCATTAAAAAGCATTCAGTTTTTGTCTTTAAGATCTATTTTTCAATTCATATTATTATTTTTCACTCTCTCCTTATATATATATATATATATATATATCTTGTTAAAATTTTAAACTGTTAATAAAATATATTCTATTCATCCATTCAAATTCGAACACATTTTTTAAAACTTATAGTGGATGACACTTGATGTGAATAGAGTTTTTTCAAATATTAATTCAATAATTAAATTTTATTTTTTAATTTTAAATTCATTCTGCGTTACTTTTGTCGGAGTTACAACTAGCTGCAACAGAGGGCACCAGTACGTTTTTCTAACATAATAATTGAATTAAAAATTTTTTATAATACTTGTTTTATTAAAATTTACGTTAAATTTATTCGGATGATTAATTAATCCTTTTAGAGATTGCAAAAAAACCCTTTTTTCACTGCGGAGGCGAGACAACTTGGAAGAATGCATACTATTACTCAGGATACTAGTAACTATAGAATAGAAACTTATAAATATTTGTATTTTTGTTAACATATAGAGGGAGGTTCGCTTTCAAACCGACAAACTTATAGCATGTGTAGAGGGTACAGAGACGACTTGGAATTACATAGGAATGCAGCGTCGCATATGTCATAGTTACGAGATATGGTTCAAGGAAGCAGAGAAAAAGAACAGAAACAGCAACACACATTGATGGGAAAGAAAACATTTTATTGAAAGGTTGCACAAAAACAGGTGTTCGAAATTACGACTAGAAGCCGTCTGGCATGCTTGACAGCGGCACTGCAGTAAATTCCTTACGTTATCGAAGATTCCTGGCATGCCACGTATCCTCCCAGCAGTTACAGATATTCGAGCTATGAGACATTCATCTGAAGGTACCATCTCGTACACCAACCTCTTCATGAGATCAGAACCAGTCTAACACTTGCAAATGTCGTGTGATATGGAACACGCCCTGGTACAGCTACCGAGTGGCGTGCCGATTAGAAGTCCGCAGTTCCTTACACGATCAGCACGTCGATCAGTATTTCATTTGAATACGAGTTCATCCGTCTACCTCGAGAAACAGATCGACTTCCACCAAGATCTGTTTTCCCGAAACCTTCCATTCAGTGCTACCTACCACAAGAGTCCGTGGTGTAATCTTCGAGAACGTAAGAAATTACATGCAGCGTCACTGTCAGGCCCACCAGACGACTTCTAGTCGTAATTTCGAACACATATTTTAGTACAACCATTCAATAAAATGTTTTCGGTCCCTTTAATGTGTTATTGCTTCTGTTCTTTTTTTCTGCTTCTTTGCACCATAGCTCGCAACTGTGGCATTTACGATTCTGCATTCCAATATGATTCCGAGTCGTCTTTGTACCCCCTACAAGTTTGTCTGTCTGGTAGCGAATCACCCTGTATATTATTCAATATTATACATGTTAATATTGCTTCATATATAAATATGTATATTATACATGCAAAATTTTTAGAATGAAATAAGCTAGTGAGTACATTTGATCTGAACTATTGTTTACTGAATTTCTTAGATATTTATGCAAATTCTATAAAGCTAGGGTGGCTCCATGAAAATGTCATTTGAACGGATTATAGTTCAATAATTTTGTTATTGATCAGAGCACAATTTCTTTGTAAAAATCACCGTGAGCTTTATCTTCTCTATCTCGAGTTTTCCCCCCAGTCCAACAAAATTGGCCCTTTGAGCTATAACAACTCCCTCCACAAACGAGCATTACTACTAAACAGCATAGAAATAGGCAGTGAAATAGAGAATAGTAGTTACTTTGTGGTTAATATGACCTCACTAAGGAGTTCCAGAGTTGTAGTCATTTAACTACACTGGTGTAAGATATTAAGATAATTTTTAGATTTGATCGATTATCTCTAGAACTACTGGACCGATTTTAATGAAATTTTATGTGTACATACATTGATACAATACAAAATAAATAATCATTCAACAATTGCAATACACTTGCATGATCCAGCGTAAAACTCATTCGAGTTGGAAGGTATAAAGCAGCGGTTGCAGAATAAACGAAAGAAATGGGTTAATAGGGGGTATGGCCCTCTCTTACAGCTATACAGGCCTCGCAGCGTGATGTCATACTTGAAATAAGGCAGTTTATCATTTCTTGTGGCAATTTGTACCACTCGTTCAGCAATGCTGTTTTCATTTCCTGGATTGTTCTCGGAGGGGGTTGCGAATTGCAAATGACCTCCCCAGAGCGTTCTAGACATGCTCTATAAGGTTGAGATCTGGAGGGCTGGCTGGCAAATTCATACGGTGAATATTCTCAATCTCTAGAAATTCGTCGACCAGAAGAGCTCTATGTGGCCTCACGTTATTGTCCATTAAAATGAACTCGGTGCCACATGCACCCATGAAAAGGTGAATTTAAGACTCTGCCACGGGGGTTTATGCCGCGGGTCTATGCCGATGCGATAATGTTCTGTTACAGGCAGTGCTGTGGAGTGCACCGGTATTTGCTCCTTATGAAGGCTGCGTTAAACGAGAGCTGGAACAATGCTGGGGCGCAGGTGCTGTCTGGAATTGGAGATACTGTTGAAGTTAGATCATGTCTCTGCGTTGGTGTCCTCTCTCTCCTCTCTGAATTTTAGAGTCTCTTTAAAGGTGGAATACGTCCCGCCCACGAAAGTAACACGTGATGTGTAGTCACTTCTTTTTGGACGTATTCGGTGAAACCATTCTTTTATTGGTCCAAAGTCCCCCTTCGTGCGGTGTACTTTGACACTGCGACTTGGCGTGGTAACCCCGTCGGCCCTTACTGTCGGCTAGATCATGGAAGGTCAAAGGTTGACATCCCTTAGGACATCAGCGCCGGGGTGTCCACCCTGGGATACTTTTCCACGAGAAACTGCGTGACCGTCGAGACGTCACTCGTTCCCGACGAGAAATAGGTCTTTGATGGACACCGCCGCAACTCCAAGACCTCCTCCCTGTACCTCACACCAGTCACAATGCCCCTTTCAAAGACATGTAGAGGTGTACGGCCATCCAACAAGATGCCTGCCCAAACCATTTAACTTCCTCCACCATAATTGTCGATTTCTCGGACATTGGAGGGTAGGTAGCGGGTCCCTGGTTCTCTCCATATGAACGCACGGCGAGAATCGTTTAGGCTGAAACAGGACTCATCGGTGAACAGTACGGTCGCCCATTGAACCATACTCCAACCTCTATGCTGTATGCACCACGCTAAGCAAACTCCCCTTTTTGTAGACGTGAGCGGGACTCGAACAGTAGGTCTTCTGGCAAACAACCCTCTCTCAAGAAGTATTTTTGAAACAGTCACCCTTGATACACGGGTTCCTGTAGCTGCATGCAAATAACGAGAGAGCTGAGAAGCTGTAGCCCCTCTGTTACGCCTCGATATAATCGACAAATGGTTATCTTCTCTGGCCGTCGTGGCTCTTGGACGACCTTTCCCAGGCTTTCTCTCGATGGATCCAGTATCCTGGAACTGTTTCCATAAGTTACACACGACGCTGGGCGTTAAATTGAACTCTCTACAAATCTGGGCTTGACATTGGCCCGCTTCTAACCTCCCAACAATTCACCACCTCATTCCATCATCTAAACGTTGGTGATTACTCATTTTTACTGTTACAATTTGAATTGAACCGATTGCTTCAAAATAACATCAAGAAATTCGCCGAGGTGTGTTGGCGTACGAAAAACGTCTTAACTTACACACGCTTATACAGCCTGTTTTTCTGCTGGCTCTGCCTACACACACGTGTACGATTAAGTATTTGCCGTGCAAGATTTGCATTTTTATCTAGAAGCAATGGTTTTCCATTTCGTTCAGCTATTTTCATGTAATTCATTTAAATACGCAAATTCTCTTAATTTCTTTCACCAGTGTATTAGAAGATATCGGAGGATATTTCTCTTTGGTGAGTTCCAAAAGTTACATCTCATTTAAAAAAAATACCCATTATTTTTTATAATTTATTTTGTCTTGTCTGCATATCGCGTACTGAGTTATAACGCTTAAATTCATAAAAGTAATTAATGTGAATATCTGTTTGTTGTCCTTTTGTGTCTGATTTAATGACTTCTCAATCCCTACTGCATTCGGACTACAACTATCAGCAAAATCTCCTCCTCAACCAACATGACGAGGAGGTACCATGACACTGTATATTTACAGGAGGACTTCAAATGCTTTACCTGTACATTTAGATAAGTTTTCAGTCAAAGAGAGAAATTGTACAAAATATTGGAAAACATGAAATAGAAATTACATTAAATTTAAGATAAAAGTACCTTTAAAATTAAAAAAAAATTCATAATATTAAAATTTGAATAGAGACTTATAAACATCTTACTGTAAAGCCTCTATATCAAAGGAACACCATTTATATATCACGAAAAATAATAAACATAAACCATTTCCCCTTTTATATTGTAAAATTTATGATGAATGCGAAGAAAAAGTCTGTGTTTTAAACCCCAGTGTCAGAAAGACAGCTTTCTCTGTCAGATTTTTAAAAGCAAATAAAAGAATGTAGAAGGATGGATTGGCATGTTCAAGAAATCGAAATTATCGTGGTACCTTCACCTCGTGTTGACTGAGGTGGAAGTTACGCTCATTAACCAGATACTCGAGGAATTTGAAAGCTGTAGCGATTGAGATGACATTAAGTAGGTATCGAAACGATGGCCTCCAGATATACTCAATGATTTACTTTAATTAATTTAACGTAAAATCTGATTACGCGATATATAGACAAGACATCTTTAATGAAATGCAACCTCTGAGAACTCGCGAAAGAGAAATTTTTTAAAAGAGACTGTAGTTCACACAAAGTAAGCGACAATAATTCAGTTGGTACTATCGTAACTGTATTGGCAATCACAATCTATTCTCTGTCTCACTGACTATTCAGAAGTGATGCTCGTTTGCGGAATGAAGTTGTTCTATCTCAAAGTGCCGGTTTGACTAGATGGAAGAAAACCAAGTTAGAGAGGAAGGCTTTGCGGATGTTACAAAATGTCTTCCGAATCCCCCCCCCCCCAAAGAAATTTCTGTAAGAAGGAAAATAAAACAATTTTATGTGACTGTAGGAAACTGCTTGTATATTATGATTAGTAGTACAAAGGAATCCTTCCTTTATAGTTAGTCTTCTTTTTAAAGTGTCAAAAAACCAATCCACTTAGTTACTTTCGCAATTCTTACCACAACGGGATGAAAAAGTAATCGATGTTGATTGCTCTAAGATGGATTAATTTACTTCTTAAACACAGGTAATTATTTCCTAATCAAAATTTTTTCGTTAAGGCCTCGATTTACACCCCCCTACCTCCAGAATTAGGTAGAGAAGAGCTAATTTTCTTATAGAAAATATTCTAATTTTTCAAATCTGATTAATTCCAGCAGTAGCGTACACAGCCTTCTCTTACATATATATAGGTCTCTCTCTCACTAAAAAAAAAAAAAAAAGACGAAAGCGCCGAAGCTTTATTTCTACGGCAAAAACTGAAAATATGCTGGTTGGTTAAAACTAAAATATGGGGGGGGGGTGAACTCCTAAATCCCACCCTAGTGTACGCCACAGTTAGTTCCAGATATATTGGGGGAAAATTGTTTGGGGGCCATTAAAAGGTTCTTACTCTGCACCGGATAGCTAAGTCAGTTGTAACTGGCGCTCCAGCTTAATTGTGTGACTGACACACAATTCAACACACTCATAGCACAAATAGATTTAATCCTTAATTTTAGATATCCTTTTATACCTCACTCTTTATATTATTAAATTAAATTAATTTACTTTTTTATTAATTCAAAGTAAATTCTTTTTAATAACAGTATCATTACATTTTTCACTCAAGTTAAATTTTTTAACAGTTTTCAAACTACCTTTAAATGCAGTACTAGGCTAAGTGAAAATTAAGATCAAGTCAATTCAAAACCAATATTGACAGGAGGTAAAAGTGTCCTCATGAAAACAGGAACTCTGTCACCTACTCAACCTATGATGTACTATTTTTTCCTCGTTTCCTAATATCGCGTGATGATTGGACTTTATAATTAAGATTTATGAACTGATATTTAGGGTATAATACATGCTTTTTTGTCTGATGGTTCAAAATTGAATAGTTCTTAAGCTATTGGTAGAAATTTTAGATTTGATGGAATGAGAAATGGTATATTACAATTCACTGTATTTTGCAACTGTATTTAATAATCTATATATTTTCATATTAGTTTTTTAAAGCAACCCATTTTTTTTAGGGCAAAAGGCTCTGAAAAGTGCCGGGTAGAAATTTTTTCATCTCATATTTAAGATATTAATCTTTGTATTAGGAAACCTATTTTTTTGTACCTAATAATTCACAAAATTTGAAATTCCTGCTTTTTTTTTGTACCAGATACTATTCGAGATTCGTGGCCGCGGTAGCCTAGTGGTCAAGGCATCGGATCGTGGCTGGCATGTCATGTGTTCGAGCCTAGTACCACTAAAGACCCGCCGTGTAGGGGAACGATGCACGTTAAACCTGTCGAGAGATCAAACGTCCTCCTGTTGGTGTGGCAGAGAGAGCTGTCAGCTCAGGTGTCGGCCTCGTCACGTGACCACGGTTCAAAATTACGAGGTCCGTCGCCTAAAGCCCTCTGTAGCTGAACAGTGCGACGTTAATATTAACTCCCTCACTCTATTCGCGATTCTGACTAATCCTCTAGGGAAAATATTTTTGATGACGTTTTATGATAAAAAAAAAACCCTCTTTCAGTAAAAGGAACCGCGATTTATGTTAATCAGGGTTACTATTTAAAATCAAGTGAAGAGGCGGTGATGGTGATTGTTGTCATGCGGAAACTAGGATGCTAACTAACTGTAGATTAACTGCCAGTTTAACTGTTAGTTTGTTTACCTACTTTTGGAGGGAAGCTTATAAATTTCATGAAATCTTTGTAATTTTAATTTGAAGTTTGGAACTTTGTAGTTGTTTTGTGTTTTATTGGAAAAGGGTCTTTCTCCTTCAAAATTTTACAATTATTATAAAAAGATAATAGTTAGAGAAGCTAAGACTGGAATAGATGTAGTTCAAGGTGAAAGAATTCGACGGGCCGTTCAAGGGCTGGAATTATTGTTGAGGATCATCTAATGATGATAAGTATAAGCTTTAAATTCTAGACATTAATTAGTATATAAACTGACGTGCTCCCCTTAGCTTAGGTCGAATTAAAGAAGTGAACAGAAAGTCACAATAAAGTGTATATTTTTAAAAAAATGCCTCATCCTCTCTCTTTGGTGATTCCTAGCACTTCAGCCGGTGAGACGTCCTCGACAAATTTTAAAAAGTGAAGACATCCTTGACAGAAAAAATCCCAATAAAAAGAAAATTTAAACGTTTTTTTGTTTATCTTTTGTATTCTTTTTACACTTGGACTTGTGAGCTGTTAAAATACATGGGATTTGCGGTCCAACACTAATCTGACTGAAATTAGCATCTACATATATCTCTCTTTCATAGTTTATTTGTATACCTCAATTATCAAAATAATATTAAGAAATGCAACTGTAAAAGCAAAAAAAAAAAAAAAGACATATAACATTATAAATAATAGCCGGCTGGGTGGCGTTGTTGGTTTGCCGCTGGCCTTCTGCACCTGAGGCTGCAGGTTCGACCTCAGCCCAAATCGGTGGATTTTCTTGATGCAGAAAATCAACAGTGACTATGCTGTATGATTATACTACATGCAAAAAGATCCCTAGAGGGCCTGTTAGGGTTGGAATCTCAGCAAAATTAAATCCTAGTACAGGTTCGCATCGTCAGAGCTCAGGTGCCTCCCTCTAGGGAGGAAATTAGGCGTCAAAATTACCTGCGGTGATTGGTGTCTGCCTTATAGGGTGCCGCACTAAAGAGGTACCAGCTTCCGGGAATGTAATGCAATGGTAAAACACCAATCTCCTCAACCCATTAGATATAAAAAATATTATAAATAGTTAACGAGTAACTTAAAATTAAAGATAAATAGATGAGAGTAAATTTATGTAGCATTATTTTGTAATTGTAATCTCACTTCCAATGATCTCCATACCTTACAAATGAGTGAATAGAAACGTGTATCTTGTAAAAATACACAGTAAAGGATCTTTTCCCCCAGACCGTACCCCATTTCAATTTATCGACTTTAACAGCAATATTATGAAGAATTTTCCTTGTGTGTGCTAGCCAGTAGTAAAATTAAAAGATTGAGAGTTGTTAATACAATGCTTAAAACTCTAAAAATGAATATTGCATTTAAAAAATTCCGAACGAATGTTGAGTTTCTGGTAGAGTATTGAACCTGTAAAAATTTTTCGAATGGATTTTTCAAAGTTGCTATATTTTTTTTTTACTGCTCTATATTCGTATACATGCTTTGCATTCACTCAAAAGAATCTTTTCTAGAAAATCGAATAATAAATCGTAAGTTCTGGAACTAGTCTAAGTGTGTGACCTTAAGACAAATAAAAATATTTACCATCACGTTCATAGCCATTCAGTCGTCTTAAGAAATGAAAGAGCAGACCGGTTTGCAAAGTAGGTAGAAAAAAACAGTAATTCCAGTTCAAATGATTCCTTTAAAGATGTTTTTTAAGAATCGGTGTTCCTCAACAGAACTATTTTATGTAGAACGAGATGTACTAAACATTTACAGCATTCTTATTAAAATTTGTCGTCTCATTTATCTTTTTCATAGATTAAAAACGAGCCCTTTTGAAATTGTGAAGACATACTGCTTTTAGATAGCTATGGTCATTTCAAGCCGCATTCGGAAAAAAATGTCTGTGACTCCCAATTTTTGCTTTTACAGCGCAGATATTTATTTCTCAACCATTCCAAACAGTTTTAGGGAACAAAAAAGCTAACTTTAAACTTAAAACTAATAGGTAGCAATTTCACAACAGCAGTTGTCACAGACATCGAAAATAAATTGAGGTTTTTGTAATTTTTTTAAACATTTTTTTTTTAAAATTTTTTTTTATTACTGTACGTGTTTTTTTCCTCCTTTATTTTCATTTTGCTTTTATTTATCCGATTTTTTTCTTTTCTTCAATTATTATAATTATCATTTTGTGTTCAATTAGGTTTTTTATGCTTTTTTCCTGGCATAAAAAACCTTGACACGAGCTCAACTTATCTTTCTGAGTCTCGTGTTGTACGTTGTGTGCATAAGGAAATCATCATTTATTAGAA
The DNA here is from genome assembly GCA_019973975.1 of Trichonephila clavata. Taxonomy (NCBI): domain Eukaryota; kingdom Metazoa; phylum Arthropoda; class Arachnida; order Araneae; family Nephilidae; genus Trichonephila; species Trichonephila clavata. Next base: position 100,292 of record BMAO01009209.1, on the reverse strand, counting down.
GAAAAATCCCTTTATTTACGAAGCTGATATTAATCAAAATAATAAGTTAAAAATTATGGTAAATCAGAGAAGTAATTACGTAAAATGTAAAATACTTGCAACAGTATTGTTTTTATTTAATTCACGATACCTTGTCATTTACGAAGTAAAAAATTTTAAGAGCACGCAGAAAATGCAATTTATATTTGCATATTATGCATTCAATACTCTATAAAACTGATTGCTTTTTTTTAAATTGAAGAAAGAGTATTTAAATTACAAGTATTTAGTTCTTCATAAAAGGTGTAGAAATTTTTTTAATGCGTTTAAACATAAAACAACATAAAAACGTCTTATCCAGCATAAATATATTTCATTTATCATGCAAGATTTCCGAATTCAATATCAAGAATCTATAGATAATTTTTAAGAGGAGACATGGTACGATTTATAAAAATGTCTTTGTGATTTGATGGTTTTTAGAATTTTTTTTTTGCTTTGTAACCTATGTATATGTATTACGTAAAACATTTTTGTGATTAAAATACTACAAAAAGCTAATTATTTAATTTTTAAAAAAAATTATGAAGGGATTTTAAAATGTTACTCGCCCAACAATAATTGCCGTGCAGACATGAAATTTGATTTACAAGTACATCAAACTATGTATAATGAAAATTAGTATGTGTTTTCTATTAACATGATTGATGTTCGTAAATTACTTCCTTTTATGAATGCTTATCGCAAATTCCTTAAAAAAAGTATAAAATCTAAATTCAACTAATTTTACACAAAAATAAGAATTGCTTTGATTCACAAAAATGCATACCAACTTTTGTTACATGTACTAATAACAATAGATAGAAAAAACATCAAAGCATATGACACAAAAGAGGAGGGGGAAGCCTTAGCATTTTAAATGAAGATAAAATAGTTATTTTTTTTTCTTTCTGACGAAGTCAGTTTTAAGGCGATATAGTACCCTAAAAATCATTAAACTGTCGAAAAAATTTTTATTGGCTTATTTGATACCCCAAATCTTTATAAATATACCTGCAAAATTTCAAAGCTTTACCTGTATTTTTCATTAAGAAATGGAGCAATGTTTGATGCTAAACACCAACTATCACGCCTACATTTCAGATTATCTGCTAGAAAAGAGCCTGATAAAAAATGAATTAATTATTTTTCTAATGAGCATCAATGAGATTGACATTATATATGCAGTAATAAATCATTTTAAGAAAGAATTGTGCAATTCATGTAAAAATTCTAGTTTGTGAATTATTTACTGGGAAGATCAAATGGATTTGGTCAAGATTTAAAAGTTGTGCGTGCTTTTTATATTATGAATGAAATTAAAACTTCAAAACGGATTCTCCCAAAGCACAAATACTAAATCTCATTTTGATAACTCAGATAATTAAAAATCTAATTCGCAAGAATAGAAAAACTCTCCCATTTTTATATATTTGTTTTTGGTGATATATATATATCCCATGTGTGCGAGATTCAACACTTTTATAATTAAAATATTTTAAGATATTTATTTAAACAAATGCACATATACAGTTCTTAGATTTTGATGTATTTTACATATAAATTGTTATTTGATTTTGCTTTTATTCGTGTGCAATATTTAACATGCGAAGGCTTTTAAAATCATGGAAATAAAAAATAAAGGCATAAACATCTTTTGTACATGTTGTGCATTAGCTCTGAGCATGGAATTAGCTCTGAAGTGTGTGTATTTATTTTTTTAAATAATTATTAAGATAAAGTTTTATGAAATATTGATCTTTCATTCGTTTTTTTCTATATATTCATTACGGCAGTATACTGTTTAATTGTTCTACATTTGTGCAATTTTTTATGGTAAGTAGTTTTAAATAAGCTAATTAACATTTCATAAAAATTTCAGACTATTCGATGAATATTATATCATGCTATTCATGGAATGAAAACTTCAAACTCATATTTCTCCATGTTGAATTTTTGTACATATGCTGTTATTCAAAACCCTAAGGCTTTTTTGATAATTGAAGTATGGATTTGAAATTTTTTATACATGTTCTGAAATGTATGTTTTGTAAAACTGTGCATGGAATTAGCTCTAACATGTTTAGTACTTTTTCTAAAAAATTTCAAAATCAAAATTAATGTTTTTTTGGGAATTTTTGGAAGTTTAACGATACAAAAATTAATAAAAAATTAAAGAGCAGCAGCAGAAAAAAAAACCCATGCACAGTTTTATGTAGTATATTATAAGGTACTTGGAAAAAAAATTTTGAAAGAAAAGAGACATATTTAAAAAAGCCTTAGAGATTTAAAAAATGCTTAAAAAATTTAAATTTTACAAACATTTTGCAACAAATTAAAAATTTTTTTGTATGGAATTATTATTAAATATTAACCTTTATGAAATACAATTAAAACATAACATCAAATATTAAAAATAAAAGAAATTGTGAATATGGTACCATATCGCCTTAAGTTTTTATTTGCCATTGGGATGTTAAAAACGAACATAAAAGCTATCATAACTCTGGATTTTTTTTTAACTTAGAGCTTTGAAAATTTGTAAGGTTATTGAAAATTATATAAAAAAATAATTCAGGAATTTGAATTTGTGATCCCTTTTTGTCAATTGAGTCGTACTGTGCCCCCTTAAAAGAGAGATTTTTGTAAATAATCCATTGGTTTAATCTCACATACCTGTAATTTGAAAATAAAATAAAATGATATATCTTCATTTAGTGACAGAAGTGTGAAGACATTGTTCGTGTAGAGGTGAGGAAAGAAACAGACAAAATACACATGGAACAGGAATCTGTGTCAATTTATTGCCCTCCTACTGACCTGCTCCCCGGTAACAAATCAGAAACCAACCAAAACACAACACTCTGACAACCGAATGGGCTGACTAAGGGAGGACCCCCCTAATTTGAAGGGCCCCTCTCACGAGGGATGGGATGGGAATAAAGAGGGAAGGTGAGGAGAGATGGCAAAAATGTTCAGAAAAGTAGCCTTGCCTCACCAATAAAACTTATATACAGGGTTAAAAACTATTTTGGTTTCTTTTTTTTAATCTTTAAAAATATGCATTATATGTGAAAAAAAAACATACGCACACAAATCCATTATTGTTCAAACATTTAAATGGCAAGCGTAAACATATGAGGGGTATATCAGTTACGTTAACATTAAAATATAAAACACAAACTGTATACATGAATCTTTTCTTTTTTTTTTCTTTATAATTACATGTAACATCTCATACTCTCATTAGCGTGGACAACAAGAATACATAACTGCAAAAGGCAAAACAAAAACACTGTTATTTTTTATTTGTTTTTTTTTATCTATTACTTACGGGGAGTATACTTCATAACAAACAATTCAAGACGAAAAAAATACATATAAAAAGGGAAGGAAAAAATAGAAATACGCGCACAATACTTGTATTTTGTCTTAAAACATTAATGAATAATATTAATCAACATGTTAAACGAGATCTATTGCTTTAAGAAAGCTGCTTTGATTTACAGGTACATCAAAAAATGAACAAAATATGTATATAAAATACTTAAAGTTCGTAAACAATTCAATATACAATAGTCATAAGGGCATTGCAATCAACCACAGACTTTTGTTTATTCATATAAGTCTTTGGGTATACAAACATAACTTTTAAAGTTTTTCCAGTATAATAATAGCACAATAAGAAAAAACATTTTACATTATATTTTTTTTTCTTAAAAAACATATATGGCGCCTACGTTAAAAAAAAAGTCGAGGCTAACTAACCTTTCGAAAGCAAAACTGCCCGGAATGAATTTAAATTGAAATTAAACAAAAATTGTGTAAAATATAATAATAATAATAAACTAGCACCATAATATCGAAAAACAAAGCGAGGACAGTGACTGACTAGGGACAGGAGCAGCATTACACAAGTGGTATTTTAAATATTCAATAAAATTCCCATTTCAATATTCGTCTTTGAGGTAGTGAGTATAAGCAAAAATGGATGATCAACGTAAAAAGCGAAATCTTCCAATGACAGCCGACCATTGCTTTGTGCTTCATCTTTTTTTAGTTTGTTTGCTCTGCTGTTAAATGTATGGCATAAACCTTTGACAATGAAACGGTCCTCAAAATAGTCACTGATGATTACAGTATAATAGATATAGTAATGGGAATGGAAAAACGTCCCTGATGTTAGCACGGTGAGGGGGTTTGCGGTTTTCGTCTGCAGCCCGGGAACCGAGAGTATAAATATATTACACACCTACCCGCATTACCTCGCCCGGGCTTGAGCCTCTAGGAACCGCGAACCCTACCACCAAGACACAGAACAGAGAAAAATACACAAACACAATTTTATTTTTCTTCTATGGCCTTATATAGTACGCTATACACGGATCTTGATTCTCATTTCTTAAATGCATGATATGAAAAATATATGGAGTTTGAAGTGGCCCCCTAAAGGGGTGAAAGGAGCTTGCATCTAAGCAACATTTCGGACCAGAGTTCACGATTTGAGGGGCGGTGGAGCGGAATGATGCCGGGGCCCCAAGGGCAGGGGGACCTGGCACTTCAGTAAGGGTGTAGCTTGTTGTGGGCCCCTGCTCTGGACCCCAGCCGCTTTTAGTTTCCGGGAGAACGTAAAGGATTTGTAATACTCTTTTTAGAAGGATCCCTTTGGTCAGGTTGAAAAAGATAAATACACTCAAAGTAATCTCTACATGAAATTCATAAAAACGAGGTAGTTTCAACACACAAATATCTAATACACACAAGCGTATTAAAATATAAAATATATACATAAACTTACACGATGTTGATTCATGAGCACTGCTTTATAGGAAACATAAACGATGACTTTTTTTTTTTAGTAAAACTTCTGGAGATGGGTTGAACACGGGGTGCGATGTCCCTCGTGTACAAATGCATTGATAGATTGCTCAAAAATCTTTGGAATTTGAATACAAATCGTCTAGTCTAACTGAGAAGTTGATAAGAGTTCTTTATTATAAGAGATCAAAATCATTGGATATCGGCCGATAAGTTGAGCAAACAGAACGGGCAAACTATAATTCATTATCTTATCAAATCCGTAACATTAATACTACTCTCCAACGGAATAAACAGAGTAACTCAGTTTTCAAAAAGGCACTAAGAAACAAGGTATATAAGCAAAACTGATGCTTCAAAAATTTTGATAACATATAACTTTTACAGTTGTCCTGTATACTACGAAATCTACAAAACAATAATTTATTGCACAATGCCTTTTTTTTTAAATTATCGTAATAACTTTTATATAATGCACGTCCTCAACATAGTACTTAATATTACATTCATTAAATTTCTGATCGATCCTTGAAAACTAAACCTGATCAAAGGGTTGTTTCTCATACTCATTTAACAAACACATTAAATTTACTCAAAAGAAAAACAATAAAGATCAACTTGAAGAAAAAGTCACAGTGCACTCTGATATACATTGTCGCAAACATATATACATATATTTGAGGTCAGTTAAATACATTCATTCACCTACTGACCTAAAACTTACTTATAACAATACAAAATGTAACACTGACAATATCTTTTTCTTTTTTGAGTGTATAAATACAATACAGACAATTATAGTTTCAAAAAGCAAATTAAAATAACATACAATTTAAAATGGGCACTCTTTTCTTGAAAATAATTTTTTTTCAACATTATATAGTAGTCAATCGTCTAAAAGTTATTACATAATATTTTAGCGTCTTAGAGAAAATCAGTCTCTGCTTTTTTGTTTATATATTCAAATATATCTGTACAAATATTTACTTTAAAAAACATGTATAAGTAATAAGATTTACACCCTGATGTTATATTAAACATAAAAAAAAAAAAGGTTTTATTTTTCCGTTGATATTAGAATGCAAAGAAAGAACAGAATTTGAGTGCCTATTTTAAACGTCTTTATAGAAATAAAGTGTGTTTTCAATAAAAAGTTAACTGATAGTGTACAATTTAAATGATACATATTAAAATAAAATACAATATTTGACATCAACAGCGTTACATAAATGTATACTGCTGATGTAAAAATGAAATCTTAATCAAATATATATATATATATAAAAAATCAAAATAAATTGCAATTCATAGTTTAAAAGGTTATGCAGCAACAGTCAAATTTCTGCATCACAAACGTAGTATCAAGTATATTATATTTTAAACAAATAGTATATCCATATAACGCTGAGTTAATTAGTAATCGCCACACGACAATATTTTTCCATTGGTCTGGCTGCAATGTACAGCTGAAATGTGACACCTATCTTTGATTTGAGCTGGCCACTCTACATACACGATATGACAAGGGGGGAAAAAAGTTCGAAAGGTCATGCGAAAATACATCCAAATACAAAAATTGATTTTTATTTATTAAAATCACTTTTCGGCGATCAAAAACAATAACAAAAATCTAGAGATCATTCAGATGTGTACTAAAATAGATTAACAATATTCGGAGGGTCATTGCACTGTTAAAACCACTGTTTACAAATTTACCCGATTTAAACCTTTTAAAAATTAACCAACACAAACAACAATAACAATAAAAAAAATAATACCATAAAACATCAACAATCTTTAAAAAAAAGCTAAATATGAAGTAAGACATATGGCATCAGATTTCTGTTTGGACGCGTTTTTCGGCATGACCTTCTACTGGACTTACAGACAGCAGCAACAAGATTATTATTATTATTACAACTATTTCTTTATTGTTAAATATAGAAAGTCCCTGAAGTGTTATAAGCTGTATCAGCCCCTTTTCTCTTAAGAAAATCTGCAGAAGTCAGACATGGTAGCGCTTCATAATTTTTTATTCTCCCCAAAAAGTCTATTTTATCTCAAAGAGAGGATACTTGTAAAATGCAGGACTGTAGCAGGGCCTGGTGTCGAGTCATGCCGAGCCCTACAGTATCTCCAAAATAGTATATATTCCTGTGTATGGACTCGGGATAGGCTCGAGACCAGCAGCCGCTACTGAATAGGAACCTTCACCAAAAAGCACCAAATGGAAGGCTTCGAGCAGATCGCCTTTCTCTACATGTAATGTTTGTCAACAGAAAACAAGAATGCCCGTGAGTCGGCCGCAACCTTCTCACTAACCTCCACGAAGGGAAGAACTCGTTTGGAAGGGGAGAGGAAATGATGGTATGTGAAGGAGTAATGTAACAAGCATTCCTCTGCGAAGCAAACGTAATTTTTGATTGTTTTGCTCTTCTGTACACACAGCTCGTTCGGATTCGATACGCAGAAAAAAATGATTAGGAACTTTCAAGTGAATGCAATAGTGTGTCTTACATAGTAAAAATAAAACACAGATTGGAAGCTCTGAGCGATTACATTGATTTAATTGAGGATAAAATGATTATCATGATACAACTAAAATAGACATAGTGTGAGATCGAAGCTAAAGTAGTCAAATTGATTTCAATTTGTGTGTGTGTTTAAATTTGTAAATTTAGTAACTAACATAAGTTTGGCAGCAATAATTAAGGTCATTCTAAAATTTTTATAATAATTCAATTCAAAATATAGCTTTGTGTTGAACTGAATTAAGAATAAATGTTTATTCAAAGTGTTTTGCATAACTTTTGTCGATATTCTCTAAAATGTACTGGAAGAATGATTCAAATAAGCTTCGGTTTAGTATTATATATATTATATGTACAATTCTTACATTTGATCTAAAAAAAGAGATTAATTGATATCTTTAAAACTAATATTTTTTTAGTTGTACTGGTTAACAGATAAAAAAAATAATGCCTGAGATAGTAAAAAATTACTAAGCTATATAGGATGACTCCTATATTTCTAAAGGAGCATTAAATTAATGAATGATTTTGTGAATACTGACACAATTGAAAACGATGAATGCACACAAAGACGATTTTTAATTGTTTGTACTTTACTCCATACCATTATTCCCTCCCCAAATGAAGTAATTATTTTTTTTCTCAATAGATTTACAACGTGATATATGTAAACATTACATCTTAAGGAACTTTTAACCTGCTGGGCGGACCGCAAGGAACTATCGTTGGTAGTTTGTTTTACATCTATAAAATGTAGTCTTAGATACAACAGAGTTAGTAATCAGTAAGTGAACTACCAATTACAGTAAGAAATTTTGTTTGTTAGTGGTAATAAAAAAAAAAAGACTTATTTAGCTTGGGCACTGGTCTGAAAAAAATGAAAAGAACTTAATGGGGAAAAAAATGAACATCTTCAAATTTAGACACATTTAGGGAATAAAAAAAAAACAGAGACACTAAAAAAAGAAAGTTTGAGCCACTTCAAATGTATAACTACAAAACACAGTTTGCCATTTCTCCACCGGGCTAAATACTGAGGATTAATTTGTATGTCAGATCCAGGTGCCAGCCAAACAAACAAAAAGGGGCCTTTTTTAAAGCTCTACATGCAATTTGATTATCCATTTAATTTGAGAATTTCCAGACAATTTGATTTAATAAATAATTTACCAAAGGAAAAGAGTAAATAAATTAAAGCGTATTAAATGCGGTGCGATATTAATAATAAAGTATGAGGTAGGGGTCAGTGAACTTGGTCGAGGCTGCTTAGTGCCTTTGTTCAAAGTACTTCAAATAGTAACCACTAAGCCACACTAATTTTTGTTATACAATCCACCTGAGTGCATAACATTGCCTGAGCTGCTTTTTGATTTCGATTGCTTGCAATGATGAGAGAATGAGTGACGATGAGGTGAAGGACGCGTCGGGCCCGGGACCGGCTGCAAAAGAAAAGAAAATAAGAGAGGGTTCCGGGACAACGATGACGAGGTTGCGGCCGGCCCTCAGGAGGCCCTCTAGGTGCACATCAAAAACGAGTGTTGGGAGAAAACGCTACGGTAGAAGAGACTATTATAATTTCTAAGCTAGTAATGAGGTATATCTTTTGGGAAAGAAGGGACCTCGACTGTGTAAAGCCCTGGAGAGAAAGAGGAAGAAAAGCAATGTAAAAATTGAGATGTCCACCGACGTGCGGCGTTTACCTCATTGGATTTCGAAACGCACACACATACACAGCATTGCCTTTCTTGCATCAATAATCCAGGGCTTTACTTGTCTTCAGACTACCCGGTGCTCCAGTTCTGAGGTCGTCCCAACGAGTTTTTAGAACATCCTCGAATTGCCAGTTCAACTCGTTTAAGATGGTTCCAGAAAAGGAGACAGCGAAGTCCCTCTCTCCCATGAAGCTTCTGGCTTGCTTACCCTGAGATAGTGGAGCCCCATACATTGAAACAGGATTTTCCATTGCAAGCGACGCGGGTGGTACTTTTTCTCCCCTACATAAAAACTGCCACTTTTGTTCCATCTCTGGCAGAGCATATCTGAGGACCAGGAATGAATGAGCAACACAACTCATCATTGGTCGTTCAGATATGCAGCTGCTGATTTAAAACGGGCTGCTTTTAAAGATGTTGGTATAAAAACACCAGACACTACAGACTACATTTCCCTGCTAATAAACAGAGCAGCAGTTATTTACAATACAACAACTGACAAAAATGAACTAATAAGAGCCATTTGGGAAGCGGCAAATAAGTTACTAGCGTTCTCTTGCCAAACACTGACTGGCGCTTGGATTTTAACTCTGGAATAATCACCATAGAACGCGCAGAACTGTAGCGGCTTCGTAACTGAAGGGGGAAAGAAATGGTTATCAAAATATTACATAAATATAAATTCTTTCAACGTAGTTTTTCTGTATTTTTAAATTTTTTTATGCAACTATTTTTACAAAGTTTTCAATAATTATCACACGAAGTTAAGTAAAAACTACCAAATGAGTTTGGTTTCTTTGAGGCGTCCAAGAGTATCAGTGGCTTCAAAATTTATGTTACAGAACGTTAAAAACATGACCTGCATTCATAAAGTTACAAATGTACATTTTGTTTAGAAAGGTGACAAGTTATTAGAAACATGCTGCCTAAAAAAGAAGCGGCGTGTTCTACGGCGATTTACATGAGCAAACTGGATATCGCAAATGTGGTTCAATTATTTTTGCTGACTTTTTTTTCTTTTAACCAAGCGCCATTGATTTTGTTTTTGTCTTGCCAACGGCAATGAGAAATGGCCAACATGATGATTAACTCTAGATCTAAAAGGTGACACAAGGACACCGGAACTCAGGCAAATAGACCTGCTGGATGAACACAGGAGACCATTGGCCTGAGTGGGAGAAGGAGAAGGAAAGATAAACAATACGAAAGAATGATGAGTTCCCTGAGACACTGCAGACGTAGAGAGTGTTGGTAGTAACACTGTACATCATAATCCCTGCCCTAGAAATATGGCCCATATGCCATGCATGTTCAAAATATAAAGTTCCAATGAGGTAATATCTTCTGCATTTGAAAACGCAGCCACAATCGTAGTATATTGTTCTTTCACAAGCGTTCATATATAAATCCTGTGTATATGTGACACGGCGGGTGTCGATGGGGAAGTTTTATTTTTTTGTTTGACAAACAGTTAACAGTGATATGAATTTCTTTGTGTTTTTTAGGAACTGTTGCAGTGTAGGAAGAACGGTCTACTCGTTCTTGATCGTCGGCGAGACAATGGCAGAGGCTCTCGATACATTGGTCGTCACTGAGGTAGCTTGTTGAGCGGTGCCGGTGGGCAACATGGATGTGATGGAGAGGTCTGTGGCGGTGACGGGCACACCAGGAGAGCGAGGAGGTGGTGGCGTGCCCACACCGAGAGAGGTAGCTGTTGTAGCTGACACACCTAGGGCCATGGACAGTGCCATGCTAGGTGGTGTGACTGGAGACACCAGCGATGGAGGACAGGACATGGAACAGCTGGTCGGAGGGTTGATCCGCTTCTCCTTCTGCCGTCGGTTGCAGAACCAGACCCTCACCACCTCCTTCTCCATGGTCAGCGATTCGGCCAGCTGGGAGATTTCTTCGGAGGTTGGTTTTGGATTATGCAAGAAGGCCTTCTCCAGGGCTAACCGGACCGTCGTTTCGATGCTGGTGCGCTTCTTTCGCCTCCGCCCTATAGACTCAGGAGTGGTGTGTGCATTGGTAAGGGCAGCAGGGTTGTTCATAGAGGCGTCCGCGTCCTCCAGCCACCGTTGTAGCAACGGCTTTAGTTTGCACATGTTCTTGAAGCTGAGGTTTAGGGCCTCGAACCTGGAGATCGTGGTCTGGCTGAAATCATTACCATATAGTTTGCCCATGGCCAAACCCACATCTCCTTGGGTGAAGCCTGCAACGAGAACGTATTATCATTAAAACGTACTGCATCAAAAGCAAGAGGCCCAATAACCACTTTTGAAAATAAAGACAAAGGTTTTACTAAAAATATTGGGAATTAAAAAGGGTAAGAAAAAGACTTAGTATAAATCAAAATAAAACATTTTTTTTTTGGCTATTTAATAAAGTTTAAATTTAATAAAAATCTAAATGGTTAAACTCAATAGTTTTAGATAATGATATTTCATTTCAAAAAACGGAAGCCAGAAAGGACAAATAGAATTTCATTCTTTACAATTTTAAGTTTCAAGATAAACAATCAAAATAATTTTCTTCCTATAGAAATAAATCATTTTTAATTGAGAAGTTAATAGCAAATTACTAAAAAAGAATGATTACATATGAAAGTCCGTGCATTTTTCAAATCATTAATATTTTGACTCGAATAGGATCTCAAATATAGAATTTGAAAGACAAAGTTACAAGTTCAAAATAATTAGTTATTTTTTCTTATTACATTGGATATTCAACAATTAATCAATAGCTACATACTCTGGCAGAATAATGATTTAGCAAATTGCGTTGTTTTATTATTATTATTTATTGTTCTAATAGCATTACAAGCATTTATGTACCGGAGATATTATGACTGTAAAAAGTGGAAAATAATGGACAATAAACAAATTCTAGAGCTCTCCCATTAATAAAACTTTAATTTGATTTTATCTAACTTAGTTGTTTCTTTTTCTAAATATATATGATACATTTTTTTCTTTTTAAAAATTTAACTATCAAAACTAAATCTATATCAAAATAAAAAAAATTAACATAATTTTAAAAAAAAATAATAATAATTTACTATTAATGGTTTTTGTTTTGCTAATTTATTAAAAAAACATACAATTCATAGAAATAAAAATAAACTAACTTTCTTTGATGCGAAGGAAGGATTTTTTTTGCTTGGTTACAAACTGCTAATTAATCAATTTACAATAGTACTAATTAAATATAATTTTCCTAAAGGTATATTTAACTTTTACTTATACCAAATTCGAAAGTTACAATACCAATTTTTATACTGTACACTTTTTAAAAATCATATTTTCTGACCAAGTGTAACAAATTTTCTTATTATAGCTCCCTATAATAATGTTATTTAGTTAAAATTAGATTATTCTTTAATACTTAAATTATTTTTTAATCAGCCTTAAAGATACACATTTAACATTTGTAAACAAAAGAAATTTTGTTGAGATAAAATAATTAAAAAAACCCGTTTATTATCAAATAATCAAGTTAAAAGTAGATGTCCTAATGTTCCTACAATAAGACATACCCACACTTTCCAATGAATTAGAAACACAAGATCAATATTTTATTGGATCACCACTTAAACGGTAACTGCTCTGATTCATTTGGATATTGAGTCTACATGCGTCCGCAGAATACCTTCCATTGGTCATGCAGCTTTTTAGATCTTGTAAATTAAATGGAAGATGAGAGTGCTGTAAGATGCATCTTTCCACCATATCCCACACATTTTCTATGGGGTTAAGATCTGGGCTATGCGGTGGCCAGGGAAGATGTTTGAAGTCAAACTGATTTTCAGCAAACCAATTTTGGCATGATGTATAGTTGCATTATCGCCCACGAAGTATCCGTCACAATCTAAGTGAAAATGAAACATTGCTGGGCGCACTTGATCTGCCCGTATATCTAGGTATCTCATGGCTGTGTGTTTACCCTTGAGGAACACCAGAGCACCACTTCCTTGCCAGCAGAACTTGCCTCATATCATGATGCTCCCACCAGACCCTTGCACAGTGCGAGCAAGGAATGGCCAATCACGCTCTTGGGAAAACTGTACTGGAACAGCAGTTACGCCACATATAGAAAGACTGTGGATTCTTATTCCAACTTTTGAGAACCTTTCATATGGCTGCTTTGGATAACCCAGGGAGCTTTGCTGCTTTGGATAACCCAGGGAGCTTTGCTGCTTTCGAAATCGAGGCTTCTGCTAAACGGGTACCAACAATAAGCCTTTTTTCAAATGATGGTAGATCTGTCGTTTTTTCCGTTGTATCTTCATTCATCGTTAAATGCACTCTTACACCTTACTTATACTTGCATTCTAGCCACGTTTTACCCACGTCATCCCAAACACGCATTCAAATGTAAATTTCTATAGTCTCTTATTCATTGACCAGTGCGTGTAATGTAGATATAAACTTAAAAACAATAACAACCATAATGCGATTATTACCAGAACAAAAAAAAAATTACATTGATTGAGTAAATCGAATTTAATCGTTTTGTAAAAAATCATTTTACTTCATTACAATAAAAAAATATGAATAATATCGGATAATTTTCTAGCAGTTTTAAATCTCCGAAAAAATTTTAGAAATCATATTTACCTAATTTGATTCTTCTCTGTTTGAAAGTTTTAGCAAATTGTTCAAGCTCCTCCAAATCCGTCATTTCTTCAGGACTTGGTTCAGTAGGTCGAGGTTTTGATTGGTGGACAGGACTCTGTAAAAATAAAACCAATCAATATACACACAAAAGGGGAAACCATCAAATAATCATTTTAAAACCATTTTCAAATAAATAGATATTTTACACACTACGCAAGTTATGCAATCAACCAATTAAAATCTTATGAAATAATACAAAATTGCATGAATTTAGTACAACATTTGAAAATTTTCTAAATGTGAATATATGAACAAATTATTAATAAAAAGTTATTTATTATAGTCATAAAAGTTACAATATTTAATTATTTCCCAGTAGCATAACAAAGTTTTGGAAGTTTATGAAATACGAACAGTATAGTTACAAAGGATAAGATAAAATTATTTGAAATGAAAAAAAAAAAAAAAATCATCAAAAGAAAAGTGAAAAAAATTTCGTATACGTATAATATATATATATTTGTCTTTCCTGCAGGTAAATAAAAAATTAATACGTTTTAGAGTCACCTTTTGCTGGAATAACAATAAAGAAAAGTTTAGTACAGACCTTTAAGTAGTATAAAAATTCAGCATTGCGTATGTTAATTACATTTCATAAGTGGTACCAGTTACAATATTCTAATTTTTCGTTTTCGTTTTAAATACATTTATTTCTATGTGGGAAAGATATTTAATATATATAACAACTTAAAAACTGGAAAAAAAATCACTGTTTTTTTTAAAAATTTTATAATATCAAATTAAAATAAAAACTATATAGTTTAAAGTTATTTTCATCTGAAAAATAAACAATAATTTTTGCTCTAATTTTATTATAAACAAAAATAAACTTATCCGTAATCAGCATATTTTATCAAAAGCAATGCATTGCATGAGGGAAAAAGAGACTTACGGTACCCGACTAGTTGCGACAATTTATTTACATAAAATTACATAAATGGGACCCATTCTGTACCAAAAGTTTACGAACAAATTTTCAATTCTGATGTGTTGCTATGTTTTTCATTTTTGAAACGATTTTCAGGATAAGATATATTTAAATTTTTTTACAAAACTAGAGCACTTTATCTTAGTTATTATATGAAATTGCTTAAAAAACAGTGATTATATTAACATAAGGGACTGTAAATTCTGTAATAATTCAGTTAATTATTTTAAAAAACTTTCTAGCAATCACTGTCCCCGTTTGAGCATTTAAAAAAACACATTTCGAGTAAAACGCTTTTTAAAGTATGACATCTTGCATAAAGTAATGGCATCCGCGTTTGCTAAAACAATTGCAGTTTTTGTTATAGTGAACGAAAAATAATAAATTTGATATTTTTATAATGCTAATAAGATGACCTATAAAATAAAATCATAAATTTTTTTTTCCTTTAATTTTTGGCCAAATTTACAATTTTAGGGTAGTCGGATAACTTAAAACTATTCTTAGGAGACATTTATTATAATGCTGATTTCAAGGTCTTTCAAGATTATTATTATAAGATTTGAAAAACTGTCTTTTCAATATGACATTACTGCTAATTTACAGAATAAATTTAATGAATTTAAATGATTTGCGTTTTATTCATAAAATATGAAATAAATTGAAACTCTGCGATCCGATTCATACCTTCTGTGCTGGAGGCATTTGTGCCTGGGTAATAATGACTGGTTGTGATTGTTGTAAAGAAGAAGGAGGAAGTGGAGGTGGTGGAGGTTGTGGAGGCGCTTGCGGTCTTGGTTGCGGTTGCTGAGACTGCGTCTGTTGCTGTTGGTGCTGTGATTGCTGCTGCATTTGTTGCTGAAACTGCTGTTGGGCTGCTGCAGCAGCAGCCACAGTCGCAGCTGCCTGGGAAGACAGCACTCCCTGAGGTAGAGAAACGGCCCCTTGATTGGCTTGAAGCTGGAGATTTTGCAGACTCTGCTGCATAAGACCTTGTTGGAGAAGTCCCTGAAAAAACAGAGAAGGAAGATTCAAGTATGAAAAATGCATGCTAAAAGAAACACATTTATGTCCAAACGAATAATCAGAAATAATACCTGATTTTGTAAGAAAAGTTGGGCCTGCATATTTGCAGATAATTGGTTATGTTGAAGGAACACAAAGGGCTGCATGCTTTGCAAACTGTGTTGTTGTAATTGTTGTTGCAACTGTTGAAGGTCTTGAGGATTCAGCTGTAAGCCAGCTAGGCCTGAATTCACAGGCAGCTGGAAAAAAAAAATTATGTTACGTTGGCTAAAAATTTTTAAAATAATTATTATATAATAATAATAATTTAAATATTATTTTTATTTCACAGTTGATAACAAATGATCAAAGATTTATGCATTTCTAGAACATTAAGACTTTGATGTATTATTTTTGTTTGATTTTTCTATTAATTTAAAAACATTTAATATAAAGAAAAAAAGCTGTCATTTATTGATTGAAATATATTAAGAGATATTTGTTGCGTGTTCACTTAGATTTACATTTTACTCATGTATGTCATTAGTTAAACATGCAAGAATAAATATATTTTAAGTATTAAAATGGGTACCTCCTATTTCATGATCAGATAATCAATTAAAGAATTATCTATTGAAAATTTAAATTTTTATCGCAAATATTATTTTTGAAAATTATTGAAAATATTCACAATTTGAAATTTCATTTTCATTAAGTTTTAAATCAAATAAAAAATGAAAAAAAAATCAAACACGAGTTTCTTGTAAAAAAAAATTAAAAAACAGAAATACCATAACAAAAATGCATATTAAAAAATCATCAATTTTTAAAAGGAAGTTAAAAGAGAATAATTAGGTATAACAAATGCACACAAACATACATAGAAAAATATTTGAATTTTAATTAGTACTGGATTTTTAAATTCGTTTGTAAAAGGATGAAATATTTTCCATGTACCTTGCCGACTTGCTGAAGTTGGTGCATGAGCATTTGTTGTTGTCCTTGAGCTCCTGCTGCTAAAAGCTAAAAACAAACAAAAAAGCATTATTAAAAAGTTAAAATACAAACAAACTTTTTAATGCTAAAAAGAAATGTCCATGAAACACTTTGATTTATTTTAATTAGGATTATAGTCACCATCCAGTTGTATTTCTCTATCTTCCACCTGATCTTCAATTTAAAATACTAGTTATATCAGACTCACAAATTAACACCCGGAATCACGGTATCAAGCTCCAATTTAAGCTTTCCTTGAATATAAAATTATTAATTTAAAAATACAGGTTATAACATAATGCTTCAAAGGACATTTATTATTTCAAGCTGGATGTTTCACCCCTAGAAGACATTTAAAAAACTAATTTTAATAGGAAGAGCATCAGCTTTGTTTAAGGCAATGGAGGTAGCAATAATTATGCCACATTAAAAAAGAATCACTCGGTACAAAAATTTAAATTATAAGTTAAAAAAACAAATTAATCCTTGTTTAAAATTTTTTTTGTTCTATAAAACCAATCAGTTAATTGGTAAAACAAATAATTCTAGATTTAAATTTTTAAAAACATTGTAACCATTTCATACAATACAAACATATTCAGAAATAAACAATACAAACATTCTGTGACATTTAATTACAGCACAGTTTCCTATTTGTTAAAGATTCGATACTAAAAATTTAAGCATGAATACAAAACCCAAGGGGTCGGGAGATTTAAACTCTACTTTTAATTCTTTATAATTATTATGTACACAAAATAGACGCCAAGATGAAGTAACCGTATATGCCTACGTTCGGAGACTAATTTTCCAAAATGCCATGCTATTAGTAATTTTACGTAATTTTGTAGGTGCTTATGATTTAAATTAATGAAAAACATCAATCAGGATATTATATATTAAATAGAATTCATTACAATGTGGTATTTTAGGTAAGATTTGATGACAGTATACCGAATTTTTTAAAACACTTTATATGGAATTCAAAGCCCTATATTTAAATTATTTGTTGCGCAACATATTTAACATAGTGACAAAGGCAATGAACTAAAATATATTCAAATTTACCAAAATGTTCTGGTACATTCCACATTTTTTTATAAAAAGTTTTCGTAGTGTTCGTAACAAAAAACTGTCAAAAATTTTAAAAAAAGTTATTTATGTCAGAGTTAAATACTTAGTTCATTGCCTTTATCATACTTTAAATAACATGTATTTAAAATATAAAAGAAATATATTCATAAATTTTTGAGGTATCAGGTTTTAAGTAACATAACCTAGACAAAGGGGGGGGGGGAACAATCTTCGTAAAAGGCATTTCAAGTTTTCGATTTTTATTTTTCTAAAATAATGCTTAATATCAACTATTCAAAGTTCACCACTTTTATAGCGTAAGCATTCCTTATTAAATTTTTTCTTTCCGGTTGCTCGATTTTTTTCCTACACAAAATGACAAGCATAAAAAAAATTTAATTTCAGTCAAACATTGACTCAAAAACGAAATCAGGTACCTTAAATAAATAACAAATGTTTAATAAATAAAGTGTCGTATAAATACAATTTAATTTTATTTCATCAGCTCTCAGTCAAAGGCGGAAGAGCAGTTTACTGAAGATGATTTGATTGGATTAATTAACTGGATCAGAATTCGAAATTGAATATCAATTTATAATAAAACAATAATTCACACACACACACACACACACACACACACACACACACACACACACACACACACACACACACACACACACACACACACACACACACAGAATTCCTTTAAAACAAACTCATAAAATAAATAATGCCTACAGACAATGATTAAACGGCTTAAAAGCAATAATTTGTTTAAATTTGTATTTTTATGATTTGTATCCATTTTTATCAGCCGTTTGTGGAAAAATAAAGACAGAAAAGTTTCCTTTTTTAAAAACGTGTAAAAGAAATAGCAAAATAATTTAAAGGAAATGCGAAACCAGAGATGTGAGAAAAAAAATTCAAAGAGGACTTTTCCCTTTTTCAACTGAAACGTAAATACGTTAAAAACGAGTATTCGGATTCAACGAATCATTTTATCGATTCCGTCGAAATTCTTTTCAGGAATTCCTACTGTAACTGCATTTAAAAGAGTCATAGCCCGTATCATGAACCTCATGAGACAAAAATGAGGTTCCTCAGTACTCCTCACACTCTTAACTGTGTCGTGGAGTGGGAGTGGACAAACGAAGAGAGTTAATTGTTCGTACTTGATTGAGTGAAAGTTGGCCAGAGGCAGCGGCCACAGCGAGCGCCGCCGCCGTAGTGTTGACCATGGCCGATGGCGAGGGAATGGAGCTAGTAGAGCTCGGATGGCAGTTGTTGTGCGGGGGTTGTCCGGAGGACCGGGACACAGCCTGACCGTTGGTGGTGGCCCGGCTCGCCGCGGAGGGCATCGTGGCGTCGATGGGCTCATCATTGTCCTCGTCATCATCCTCGTCCATCGCCTGAAGTAAACAAAAAAAAAAAAACCACTTAATATTATGAAATTAAAGAGAAATGAGGTATTAATATTGTGAAAGAAAAAATTGATAAAAAATCTATTCTATGGTATTGTTACAATAGGCATATAATTAAAATAAGAAATGAAATTTATTTAAAAGAAATTCAGTATATTCTTGAGCCGTTACTATTTTCTAATGATGACTTAGAATGCTGTGATCTTAAATATATCAGAATCAAGAAAAGTCTATTTTTTTACACAATTTTCTTTCAAACTTTAAAAAATTTGCATCATTTATCAATTACAAGGATTTCTATCATCATATTTTATATTTTACACAATAAGGCCCAAGCAATGACTGGCAGTACATTCTAGTGCAACAGTTTAAATAGTCTTTCTCTTACAACACGCAATACATAATAAATAAATATAATCCAATAATATGCTTAAAAGATACTTATCAATATTAGAAGAAGTTTATCAATATTATTTGTTTTGCCTTTCTAACATATTTCATTTGACCCGATATTTTAAGATGAATTATTAGTTGATGGATAAATGATTATTGTAGAATATTATTTTAAAATTTATCATGCAGGCAAAATATTACGAGAATCTATTTTGTGCATTAAAAAATGTGATGGGAAATATCAAATTTTTTAAATACATTTTTTCAGACGTTGATGAATGTGGTATGTATAGGAAGAAAAGTACATATTATAAAGATTGTTTACAATGTACTGGCTGTTGTTCAAAGAAATGTTTTAAGATACTCGATTCTGATATTGAAAAAAAAAAGTAACCATAAAATAATGTTATTATTATACTTAAGTCGCTTTTTTTAATAAAAAATGTCTACAATGTTGAGCTAAAAAATGTTTCTCCACTAGAATACGCGTTAGCAACAAAAATAATTTATTCAGTTCCTAAAATAATATTAAAATAATTCAATATATTTTTATGTGAATACACAGATGTGTAACAGTCTTTTGTATAAATGCGAAAACAATATCAATAAATATTTTCAACAGTCAACGCAACCTCCAACTTTTCAAGCTTTTAGAACAATTTAAAATTAAGCTCAATATCAGATGTACAAATATTTAAACAAAAAATCTAAAGAGATCATATCCCTTTGTTTAATCTTTTCTCCTTTTCTTTACGAACATGCAAAAGGGCAGCTATTTCCATACTCCCGGCGGATGTGAAATCAGGTGATAAAAAGAACCGGGGGCTCCTCTGAATAACAGACAACATCTTCTTAATCCTCCCAGCGGAAATCCAAAAGCAGGGAAAAGAGAATGCACGCAAAGGTGTAAAAAGAGACAGGGATCTCAAAAGCCAATTTAACTGCCTGCTTGCCATCGATATTCTTTCTTCCTCCCCCTCCCTTCTGTATCAGGGTGTAAGTAGAGCCTCGTCGCCCTCGGCATATCATCTCGCTCGGTAAGCACGCCGCCATCAAAATAGGGTTACCTCTCTTCTGACCACTGGCCTTGTCTTCAATCGCCAAGAGAATGAGTTTTCACATTCAGGAATCAGTGGATGTTTCAAAATTTTAGCATGCACTGCAAAGCAGACAGTGGGATCTACATGTATGAATCTTTTTGATATTAATTGATTGTTAACTCTTTTGTTAATTAATTACATTCAAGAATTTAAAAAAATACCATACATAGCTAAGCAAAGTACAAACGCATTGAATTACACATACTCAATAAGCGAACGGCAAAATAGTAAAATTCCTGGAACTACTTTTTAATATTATTCTAAGTATTTGTCAGATTACGTTTTGCTAACTATTTTACCACAGTAAGGTTTGTGAATAATAGGAATTTTGCTTTTCTTCTTAGCATTCTTTATTTATCATTACAAAAGTAGGTTTTAAAGTCTACAGCAACTTCAAAAATGTATATATTTCCATTGTCTTTTTCATGAAGCTGTTTATTTAGGCAAAAAATAAATATTAATGTCATGTAAATTCAAATAACTTTTCATCAGTGTATGTTGTAATGGATTCATTTATACATATGCATAAAAAAACGGGCATATTTAACATTTAGAGGAGACACATTTTTCACTAAGTAAGAATGTATATTTTAACTATAAATAAACTCTTGTTATAAAACTTCATTTCAAGAATTTATGTTTCCCTGAAAAAGCAAACAATTTTCAGATGACAATTTTAACAACTATACAGTTACGCAAGGTGTGAGGTTGGGGATTAACCCCCATAGACAAACAAACATTTAATTTTTACCACAGAGTTACCCCTCGGCACTTTCGTCTACGCGTTTTTTAAACTGTAACCTCTCCCCTTAAAAGAGGAGCTATATACGTCACTGCATCAATGAAACATAGTTGAATTTTCCCTAAACTAAAATACAATTTATTTTTCAAATTCACCCTTCCACATATGTATTCAGAGATTGTTAAAAGAAATAATAATTCACAATTTCTAATATCTGAAAAACAAATCTGAGCCGCCTCTAAACTTTGTTTGAAACTTTTGGAGTATGTCAAGAAGTATAGTATAACTATAAATAGAATGACAAACATGTAACTCTTTCCCCCACATATGAATATATGATTAAAATTTCACGGCCAAATTTTTTTAGCAGATTATATAATATTTTTCAACCATTTTACGGGCATCAGCAAAACATAAAACAAGACACAATTATTTTCTTTTACATAACTTAACAACAAACTAGAAGAGATCCAACAAAAATATTAATCCGTGAATAATAAAAAGAGGGAGAAGCAGCGATGTAGGCCAATACGTGGTAGCCATCCTCGCTCGGAGCGGTCATTCTGCATACGCTGCGCCTCCGATGCAAATCGCCAGGGTGACGTTAGTCATCCGATGCCCCCTAAATCCCCTCCCTCTCATTGGCCGTTGCGAACCACGTGATGTAGGCCGTGAGCAGTAAAAATGGCCCCACAGGCATTTCCCCCTCCGCTGACCAGCCGATCTATTTTCGGGAATACAGAGAATCAAGACGAAAAGCCTCTTTTGGTACGTAAATTCACCTCACTTGGTTTGAATAAGAGAGGGAGAGCAAGAGAATAGAAATACCGAAAAATAAATCGTTGCAGTTATTTGCATATCCTAGGAAATGTACCCCTGCCACATGATAAAAGACGTGTGGCGAAATGGATGGAAGACCCTACTTTTTTTGTGTATCTATTGAAGAAGAAATGCGATTATATCAATCATCAGATTCAGTCACTGTTTTCCCCCCCAGCAAACAAAAACTTTGCCATTTCAACAAGAAAATAGAGAAACCATTAATTTTTAAAAATAACCAAACAATGCAATATAAACTATTTCATTTCTTAGTTTTTTGTTGAAAGGAGAAGTTAATCTAATTGAAATAAATAGATAAAACATTTTAAATATTAAAATCGTAAAATCTTTTAAACAATAAATAAACAAAACCTTTTTTACAATTTTTCTTATATTTCACATAGCAACGAAAATGTAATTGAATGCTTTTTAATTTTAGATTACAAATTTCATATTCTGCTCATGTGCTGTATGACCTGTGTTGCTTTTGGAAATATCCTTGAAGCGTGCATAATGCGTCATCTACCAAATATTATTATCAAGGAAATGTTCGAATATGTACATTTCTCACATCTTTCAAACATTTTAGTAAGCAGATTGCGTCTTATACAAAGATAAATGTAAAAACCATGCATAAAAAAAACCCCTCTGTTATATTCTATTTGGTCATGATAAGTCAAAAGATTTATTTATGTAAACAACAAAAAAGAAAGTTCTTCCATACGTAAATAAATAAAAAAATTAATGACAAAAAGCAATATATATATATCAGAGGAGAAAACGAAGACTTAAAAAAAAGAAAAAGGGGAAATGCATACACAACATGGTTTCATAAAGCAAACACGATCGTAAAAAACTCAGATGTATGCATCCATATTAATTATTGAGGAAAAAAATGTTTCATCAATTCTTAATCTATCATGATGTGACGTTAAAGGTTCCTCCCATGGGCGTCCAAAATGTTTGACATGTTCATCACATTCGATTGAAAACGTACAGCGATGAACAGGTAAAAGAATTTCATCGGAAAAATTTCTTTATTCTTTATTTTTATTAAAACTTCCTATAAATGTAAAAAAATTAAAAATATAATTTAGAGAAGCTCTTTTTAAATCTTGTTCAGTCCGCCAATTTTAAGGAACTCTAAAGAAATACATAGTAATTAAAAATTTTGAACCATTATAATAATATATAAATTGAAAACAGATATTATTTAAAAGTAAAAAAAAGAGATTTGTACTTGAAAAATATTTTCTAAATATACATTTAAAAGGCATAGTTTACTACAGGTCGTCAGTAAAATAAGTAGTACATCGGATCAAAATTTTTCCATAATTAACTTTTTGCACTTTTTTTTACACTTTTCAACATTTTCACACTTTATTTAAAAGAGTTATAAATACTGTACATAAAACATAAAACAAAAACTCAAACTATGTACAAATGATTATTATTCATACTATGAGAAATACATATAATATGTATTCTATTTTTTATTTCATATATTTTTTTTTTTTTACTTTTCAATTAATTTTTTATGGCCGCAAGTGAAAAGGTCTTTAATTCCACTAGACTCTGTATGTTACAAATTTAACTTTCCACCGAACGGTTAGTTTCACCTATAGCAAAACCCCGTAACAGTGAAAGAGTACATTTACAAAACCTGAAGAATAAATATTCACCATGTGCGGTTTTAAATCCTTGAAAATACGCTTTACCTTACATAGAATCTTCAAGCAGCGAAACTTACTTTAAGTAAAAATAAAATCTCTACTACTACCGAATTATTCCTTTCAAAAGAAAGGAATAATTCGGAAAATAAAATATTATTATGCTGTATTAATAATCATAATTGCTTATACAAAACAACTTTACAACTAATAAATGTTTATCATGTATTTAAATGATTGAAGTTAAGTAGCTATTTTTCAAATAATTATTTTACAGCTGTAAGTATTCAACTGCAAAAATTTACATCAAACCTTTCGCAAGCAGTTGAAATGTAAATGAATTATATTTTCTTTATAGTTTTAAATTAATCGCAGTATTTATAATTTCTGACCAATAGTGAATGATCACTTTTATAGCACCACCAACTGAAAAAAAGGCAAAGATGCAAAACAGGAAATTCAGAGAAATATTTCAACGGTGTGAGAAAATTCTTAAAGGTGAATACTAACTTAACTATATATAGTTAACTTTACTAACTTAACTTTTTTTCTTCAGAAATTATAATTTTCCAAATCAGAAAAAAAAAAAGAATTATTTTTTTCAATAACTTGAAAGGATAAATTTAAATTTATTATAATTTTAAAAGAAATCACTGTATTTAAAAGCATACGAGTTGGAAATTTTTATATACTTTATATACCATACGAGATGATTTCATTTGTAATTAAACATGCTTACAGGAATATCTCTTTTGAATGTAGCTATTGAATAGATGAGGAAACATTTTGGCATTTTAATTGCACATTTATTTAATTTTAAGCACATAGCAGCAACGCAAACATAGTGCAGAACACAAAAGTATTTTTTTTTCTCCGGAGATCTCAGTTTCAGCTTTTATATTTTTTCCAAGCGGAAGCTTTGAGAATCATAATTTTCGTTAGAGAAAACCGTGATTGGTTAAATTAACGTAGGATTGTAATTTAAAGTTTCATTTTAAAATGTGAGAACGTGGCAGTTTTTGAGGGGATAAAGATGTGGTAAAAGGAGTATTTCATGTTAGGCGGATAAACTAAAGAAATTAATTATCATTAATTATCATTGTAAGATTCAAGACCATCATAAACTAAATAAAATACCTCATCAAAAAGTTTAAATGGTGAATTATTACATACATACACTATCTTCTAAGCACATAAATTAATAGCATTTATTGGATACTTTTTAACATTAATTCATTCATATAAATTGAGGGGAAAAAATGAAAATTAGAAAAGAAAACTACACACATTCCCCTATTCTCTATTTCTTACTACAATATTCTCTTATAAATAGTAAAAATGATTTAATTAATGATTTAAGCTTTGTTTGATCGAGTGACCAATTTTGAATGCAAAGGAATATATCGCTTTTTTAAGCATGTATAACATATGAGAGTAAGAATAATAATGTCATGTCGTGTTATGCCATCAGTACACAGTGTTTCTGACAAAGAGATGAAAACAAGGGAAAGGTCACTCACGAGGTTAAGTGCTTTCTCTGAGTCGACGCTGTCTTCATCGTGTCTGAGGTCCGCCGTGTCATGACTAGTGCTACTGTCTTGGGTGTCGTTCGAGAGATCGCCATTCATCCCGGAATCTGAAATGGAAAAAATATTATAATTAATACACACAATGTACAAACAAAACCGGAAATGTTATAATATGCAATGAAGTAATGTTTTACGAAATAAAATAGGAGCCCCAATTAGCTAGCAGTCTTTCAACTGTTATGAATATTTAAAAATACAGTATATATAACCTCCTTTACTATAATCACAAGAAAGTATTGTATGTGCAAAATATGTAATAAATAAACACAAAAAGACTGAATCATAAGTAGAAAATAGATAATACAGAACGTGTAAAACACATTCCTTCTTATGTCAATATAAATATATCTTATAATCAAAGAGAGAGATTGAAAACACTTTATAGCATTGATTAAAATGAACATTCATTACGAAGAAACTTAAATATTTGTGTGTGTGTGTGTGTTAGGCTTACTGATCATAAGGATATATTTATGTAAATCTTAAAATGTAATAAACTTGTTATATATATATATTTTAATGTAATAACAAAAATACAGTAAGTGTTCAGTTTATTCTGATTTTTATATCATACATATATCCAAAACACATCTCCGAGATCAAATATAGAATAAAATTAGAAAGTTTTAACTTCATTGCTTTATCTCTAAAGAAAGTAGCCCCAATCTAATCTATTAACACCCAACTCCCTTTATCTATTATTAGCAGAGCAAAGTTTGTTTTAACCAAGAGAATATAAGAAATTTCAAAAGAATCTCAAGATAAAGACTCAATTTTCTAGGGACTTTTTACTAACGGCATGAAAAGTAACTGCTTTATACCCATTTTTCACAACTATCTCACAGTCCAAGCGGCCTCTATTCACTAGAGATTCAAAGATAAGGTTATCATTTTCCCCTTTTCTAAACTTCCCTATGAAGGGTGAGGCCTCCACCACTGGTAGACGACTTTCTTGCATCCCAGAGCAATCGTCCTGACCGGAACCGGTCATAATATTCCACTCAGGAGCGGCCACTAAACGCGTTACTTTGAATGCCAGAGACAAACAGATTTAAAATAAAGAACACTAACACAGAGAGAAAAACAAGCGGGAGGCAAAGTTACGAATGATGCAGGGATGGGGGGAAAATCCCCACTCCGCGTAGTGTTCTCATTGCCAATCTCGTTTGTGATTGCGCTGACCGTTTCGGACTGGACAGGGAGTGTAGGGGGGGGGAGTAAAGGATGAAGAAAGGAAAGGAAAAGGGGAAAAAATTGTATCTAGAAATCTAATCGCGAGGCACGAAGAGGCTCTGGACGTGTTCTGGCGGAATATGAGATCAAAAGTTTCGCTCCCGCTTCATCATTTCAAAGAGGAGATTCGGAGAGACAGGGCCGCCTCCAAATATATCGATACAGGGCGAGAAATCTGCACATTGCAGTAAGCTCCCTTCCTCCTCGGATTCACTTCTTCGCTCCTCGCCCCCTCCTTCGCTCTCCGGCGTGGCACCTGAGACCGCTTTTCATAAATGTGTTGGAGAAGAAGAAACAAAAATCCCAGTTCGGAGACGTGTCACAAGTGAAGAAAGCGGTAAGTATCGGACGCGACGGAATATTCCTCCTCAATTTTCTGTAGTGACAAATATATGAAAACAAGAAAGGCTTGCCTCAGTTGAGGGAACCAATGGACATCGAGATTCGATTTGGAATCGCAATCCCTAAAAAGTTTTCACTACTCACAGTGAGGTGCGGTGAAATATTAAACAATCCGACGACGGACACTTTTTTTTTTTGCTGCTGGCGTCGAACTTTGAATGCAGTTTTCGGAGATAACAAGGCGCTTTATAAAAGAATTGCAAGTGCTACTTTCAGTTTGTTCTTTGAATGCTCAATTTTTTAACAGGGACACATAGGCGAGACATAGATTTATTAGCAAGTAAAATTTCCTTTTTCATCGTCAAAGAAACTAAGACACTTCCTACCATTTTTTACATATCCCAGATAAAGTGAACAATGTAAGTAAAAACTAAACATATTTTTCTTTTTCAAAAAATATCCTTCTATGAAATTCGAAAAATTTAACAATAATATATATAGGATTCAAAAGTCTTTTGAAAAAGCACGTGTCTTTTATTTAAGTAGTGTGAAATATATTAACAAAAAATATTATATAACATTCTTAACAATAAATACAAAAGTTAAAAAATATATTTCTGAAAGTAATGAAGAGAATATATATATATATATATTCTCTTCAATACTTTCAGAAACTTATTATTAATTTATTATTCTCTCTCTTTATATATATATATATATATAAAGAGGGAGAGAATGGTGACAACAAAAAATAATACCGTGTTTATTCGAATCTAAGCCGGCATCAATTCTAAGCCGTAATCCAAATTCTCAACAAATTTTTGTGAAAAATGAAAAATAGTATAAAATGGTTTATCGATATCTAATTTTACGAAATTAAAATAAATTTGAAATGAGAACTCATAAATAGTGAATAATTAGTTATTTTACCTGTATTATAAACTTTTAAATACATACATGACCTGTAATTGCCCTAATTGCACCATTGAACGAATATTTTTTGCCTTCGATTCTAAGCCACACCCGATTTTCAGTAAGATTAACATCGGAAAAAAGGCGCAGCTTAGATTCGAGTAAATACGGTTAGCAGAAGAAAAAAAAAATTTATAGCTGGAGTAAATTTATTCATCTGCAATGTACCAAAACTATTTTAAACCTTCAAACAAGGGTTTATTGAAAAAATTATCACTAAGCATTACAATTATAAGACAGAAATTCTTTATTAATTTATAGAGATAGAATTAGAATATTATCCATACTCGTTACCTAGTAGTTTAAAATAATTTTTACTATAATAAAACAAACAATGACCAAATTAGTAAATATTTTCCTTCTATAACAGAAATATATCACGAAAAGGATAGTCAAAACAAATGTAACACGGTTAAAAACAGTTCCAAAGAAAAAAAAAGTCTATGTCACTAGAAAGTCCCGAAAATATTTTCTCGTCAACTATTATTAAGAGAAACGAGAGTGATTTTCAAGCACCTCCATTCAGGCAATATTTAAAATTATTTTCGAGAATAATTTTAAAAAAAAAATCTTATAATACTCCTCTCTCTCTCTACTCTGCTGATTTCCAAATAGAGACTTTCGTTGCATCTGCTTCTTCTAGAGATCTTATCCAAAGAAAAGCAGAGGAGGAAGCAGGGGTAAGAGTGGAAAGTACCTTTCACTCCATTAGACGTCAACCTAACAACGGAAGACTTAACCCCCGCACACAACAACAACGGCTCCCACACCCCCGATTGTCCGCTCTCGGCAAGTTATGACTAATGGACCAAGAAACTCGAACAACTCCTGACGTAGGTGGATACCCCCTCCCTCCGA
The DNA here is from genome assembly GCA_019973975.1 of Trichonephila clavata. Lineage (NCBI taxonomy): Eukaryota > Metazoa > Arthropoda > Arachnida > Araneae > Nephilidae > Trichonephila > Trichonephila clavata. The sequence goes on along the minus strand of BMAO01009209.1, from coordinate 71,395 downwards.
CTCAGAAATAGTGTATATATATATATCTACAAATGCGTACACGTGTGTATGAATGTGTGTGTTCGACAATTCTTAACTTTACGGAAGAAAAACGACTTGAGTCAAGAACTGATGTCAAAGTGTCATAATGAGAACTGTTTCGAGTAATTACTATGTTGTGTCTTTATCTTTCAAACAATTTTCTGCGGAAAAAAGGAAGGGGAAACAGAGAGAGAGGGGGGAAAAGGAAATAGTGATGGGTAATTGTCAACTTTAGCTTCATTTTTTTATGATAAAAGTTTCTTTTAACCTATGCTTTTTTAAAAAAATACGTTGAGTGTTCGTTCTTTTCCTCGATTAGTTTTTTAAGGGACAAGATATTCGTCTAAATAGCTGATGTGAAAAAGAATTAAAACGTTAGAAAAGGAAGCATAGAAACACATGCCAAGAGCTTTCTTGGACTCCGAAAAGGCACAAGTTAAAAAGTTTCAGTAGAATAAAATATAAATAGTGCTTTTTCAGTTTCTATAAAGTATTACTGTATTTAAGCAGAAATTATCTTAGTACGATAAAATGCTCCTGAAACATGCAATAATTTTGATTAAGTTCTCAGATTTTTTTTACCGTCGCTAAATCCGCAAAAAGAGATCATTATGTGGAAAATTCGTTAAATACAGATTCGACTGTATATTATTTTAAACTAAATAACATAAAAACAAACTGAATATTAATATTTAAAAAAAAACCGGCATTAAAACATTTCAACTAAAACTAAGTCAAACTATAAGTAGCTTAATGATCGTAACTTAAAATTAACATATAATTTTTGAGAAGAATAATTTTAAAAAAAAAGGTAGAGAAAAAGGAAAAAGAGAATTAATTGGTTCGAAACGATATAATTTAAAACAATTTCCTATCTTTAAAGGGTTTTAATAATTATTTGAGGGCTATTAAAATATCCAAGATAACTATTTACGCACTGATGAACAAATCTCTTATGACAATGTTGGCAAGTCTTTCTATTGCAGAACACAAGCAAAATAAATCATTATACATTTGAAGTCTGGTATATAACACTGAATATTATTTAAAAGATGAGTGGTAACCTCCTTTCCTAATTAGCCAACCAATCAGAAGACCTTGATCGGGATCGCCAAACGCGAGCCAACTAAATGAAATCCATCCCACTGTTGTTCTGAAAGCTGCGCGGAGGCGTAGGTTTATATACTCTCCCATCTCGATCTCCAAATCAGTCCAACAGATGTTCCTGATGGAGGGGAAATGTATTCCTGGTTCCCATTGTTGGTTCGTCCGGCAGAAACGAGTGACCTCTGTCCAGTGTTCCTCCCAACTGGACAAAAGCGCGGGCGGTCCAGGTGACCACACTCCTTTGTCCACGGCGCCGATTACGATGCTTCTCCATCCCTGGCAATGCACTTAAAGCTGTCCTAATATATAACGTCCTCCGGAGAGAGAGATAGAGAGGGAGAGAGAAAAAACTGCACTATTTTTTTTTGTTGGGGCACAGATACGCGCACAAAAAGAGATTTATATGCGCTTTGGTCATTTTCCCACCATTATGCCGAGAAATATTTGCTTCTCGTTGTGTGTATGATCTGCAGCCGTTACGAATAATGCGCTCGGTCAGCTACTTATTGGTCTTGCTGACTGCATTATTAATCGGTACGTTTAGAGTCCTATAACAAACAGTAGACCATTTCCACTGATTGTGCACGTTTCTTTTTGCAGAAAATTGCCAAATTAAAAAAAAAAATTAAAACTCCTGAATAATTTCAAAAGAAGTAAAAACGGCACAATATTATACCATTAAATGTTTCGAATATTACCAAACATATCGAATTTTAAATAACGGTTTTCATTCAAACAGTAAAATTAAATTAAGAACAATAACATGCATATCTTTATTTGAAAAGTACAAAAGCCATATTTACATTTATTAAGCAAACATATTAAGTATTCTGATTTATAAAGCTACTTTAACGATAATTCCCATTTTTGAATAGATTACTCACGATATTTACTGAAAAATAGATTTATTAATTAATAATTCAAAGTATCATTTAAATAAAGATAGAAAAGAGTGTACTTAGATAGAACATTATTTTTATTATAAGCAAATTGTATTTTAATCATTTATTGTTTATTTGTACGTTCATTTATATACTGTGTAGTTAATTTCTATTCAATTATTATTATCTACAAAAAATCTTGCGTAACATAATTATTTTCTGTCAAACTATTTACCAACGCTATCGACTTGCATTAACCTTTTGCGCGATGGGAACATGTTGTTTGTTTTGAAAGTTGTCTGTGGAATAGAATATCTGTGGAACGTTCAGTTGCTGGCACTTGTTATATGCTTTCTTTCTTTCTTTTTTTGCTAAATTAAAATTGTTGAGTTTTAAAATCAAGAGTCTTTTTAGTCCTGTGTGACACAAAGAGTGACTTTATACCATTTAAAAAAGACTGAGGCATATTAATGCATGTTTGGATAGAAGTGTATCTCTTATAAAAAAATAAATATGAGAAAAAGTTGTGAGACGGATCTATCCGCACCCTTTCCTTAATCCTCTTGGGAAATCTTCGGTCTATCAATTCGAGTTTATTCACAACCAACCTTCTGAAGAAGAAAACCTGATTATTCAGATTAGGTCGGCTATATATAGTCTAGGTGTTCAAGCTAGCGGGAGAGAGAGAGAGAGAGAAAAAAAGGGAGGAGATAAAATAGATTGCTACTGATCAAGTATTATACCATTTTATTGCGTATTTTAGAGATTTAATAGGTGAATGAATTAAAGTGACGATTGGTCACTAAAGTTTAATTATTGCTCAGATAATTGGGATAGTAGATTTGATCCTGAAATAAGAGGGTGGATATTTAAAGTCTTCTCATAATTCGCACATCTCGTTATAAACCCACATATTGCTTAGATTGGGAACCTCTCTTCTCGTTTAAATTATTTGAATTGTGTTGATAAATTGTGTGTTCAATAAATAGATTGATTGTTGATATGGCTAGTCTACCTTCCCCTCCTCCCACGTTTCTAGGCGAAAATAAGAGAACACCTCATTCTTTACAAAGTATTTGAACAACTTTATCGAGCATGTAAAATAAAAACTAGTGCGCAAAAAATGGAAAATGAAATTGCTGAATGTGAAATGTGATATGCTACACTTGATTCATGAATGTCCAGAGTTCTTGGTACCCTCTGTCTTCCTTTGTTGAAGCAAGTCCTCCCCATACAATCAAATTCGCTGTTGGTCAAACATGAAATGCGGTACTCTCATTTCCATGTTCCGAAATGAATTCGGATGCCCAGTTCTTGGTGTGAAATGGCAATAAAGTATGAGGGCAAACAAAAGTAATCTTTTATTTCTCTTCCCCCTTCGCAGAGAGGGAAGATGGGGAGGAATGGAATGAATCCTTGGGGGTGGGGAGCTCATCCGCTTCCCCTCTATTTCTATTCCACCCAGTTTCTTAATAAGAATGCACAGTGGCCACTGTAAGGCGAGTCTTGCGGGAAAAGTGCAGCTTAATCATTTCCCTTTCTGATGGAAGGGGATTCGGGAATGAAAGATTGCCGAGACAGAACAACACCCAGATCTAAATTATTCATTTAGTTTGAACACAGAAAGACAACATTGCATTGAAAAATTTGCACATAAAGTAGTATTTCACACTATAAAGATATTTGAGCAAATTTTCAACATTAAGAACAATTTGAAGAAAAATATTATCAAAAGTTTTTCAAAATAAAGGTTTCACTTGATTACATTAGTGCTAATCTTCGCTATTTATACGGCATATTGACAACTGTCTGATATTAATCGTTAATTAAAGATTTGAGAATGTACCCTATGTTTTAGAAAAACAGATGTTTTAATGGGTAGGTCCTTTACTCATTAAAATTCGAACACTTTCGAGGCGATGAAAATGTGTGTAGAGTTTGCGAATGTTTTAGGGGGCCTTAAATTAAAAAATACATTAAAATTATTCGCATTTTTGTAGACAGTTTTGCTTCGAATCCTGGAGAAGGCATGGATGTTTGTGTTGTAATCCTTTCTTCTGTATGTGTTGTGCACCCCCGTGTTATACATTGCGTGGTGCACGGGGTTTATAAATGTTAAAAATATATATATACATATTAGCTACGTGTAATTTCTATTAAAGTTTCACCTTATTTATACTAAATATTTAATGACTGCCATTTTTAAGTTAAAATTACAATGAATTACTACTTTATTACAAATCTTTGCAAGAATGTAAAATAACAAGGAGAAAACACAAGGCTTAGTGAAGCATTTTATTAACGGCCATTATGAATAAATTTTCATTGGAATTTTCACTAATCTAATTTTAATATTAAAGAAAATAAATATATACGAACAGAAAAATTTAAACATATAACTTAAAAAGCTACTCATAGATACAACATCCGCGCGATGAATTTTAAAGCTATTTCAATGTTTTATTTTAGATAAGTAGTAAAAATAAATAATTCAATTTTACTAAAGTTAGCTCAAGGTTTATTAGAATCTCAAGTTGTACAATAAACAAAAAGAGCAATATATTCTCTCGTTAAATTTAAGGATATTAATCTTTAAAAGTAATATAATAAATAATATAAATAAACCTCCCTTATTATTTTATCGATGTTATTTCAGTTTAGAAAAATAGAAGGAAGAAAGCAAAATAAAATAATTTAAATTTTAGCTTTATTTCAATAACAATTGGTTTCTTAAATTTGATTATTCCATAAGAATTAAGTTTTTTGAAGCACACACATTCTTTTTTTTAAAACAAACAAGCTGTAAGCAGAGTGATACATACCAAAAGTTCTAAGCTAAAATACAATTAAAAATTCCTTTTAAGGACCTCAATTTTACTTTCTCAGAAAGTAAATATTATAAAATTAATCAATATCATTTAAAAAAATATAAATGGACAGGCGTTAAAAAGCAAACTACAATGTTAGATAACAAAAATTTGAATCATTTCGGAAAAAACGACACATACGCATCACTTCGCAGCGTAATTAAAAAAAATTTTTTTTATTTAATTGTCACTTAAAATACAGCATACAATCGCAAGAGAAAAAACAAAAGAGAAAAAGACAGAGGTAATATGAAATGCGGAATTAATTTCATGCACACCAGGAATAGGCGGGATGAGTTGTATGCGGAAACAAGGAAGATGCAGTTGACACGTGCGGGAGCAGGAGCGCTAAATATGGAACTGGATCTTTATCATTTTCTTCTCCCGCTCCTCCGCGTGAAGCAAAGGGAGTAGGAGGAGTAGGAAGGGGATGCTTGGGTAGGGAGGGAAGCAGAGGCCACTTCTAATGCACGCCGCAGCGTCCGGCAGCAAATTAAATTTGGACATCCAGAGCGGGCTTGAATGGCCCCCTGGCCGGCGATGTCTTGTCCATGTCAGATCAATCATAGAGAATGAAAGTGCAAAACGTACTCTGGCCGAAATTGATTTTTAGATTTCTTGTGTCGACGGTGGGCCCCTCGGGGCCATTTGCTCCGCTCTGGCCAGATAGACAGAGGGGAGAGAATGGAAGGGGGAAGGCATGGAAAAAAATAAAATAAATAAAAAGATGGAATCAGACAAGGAAAAGGGGAATGAAGAGGATGAAAAAAATACACTATAAGGAAACATTGTGTCAGGTATAGCAGTTATAGAAACGCATTTTTGACTCACATTAAGCAGCGGACGAAGCGGCAGTATGAGAGTTTCTTTTTTTAAGTGAGGGAGGGTGAGAGAGGGAATGAGAATTTTAGGTATGCCTCGTCCATGGGCATCTCGCGCCATAGACTGACCCATACGCAATGAGCAGCACAGGGAAAAGAGAAACGCGGAGATTTCTTTTTATCTCAGTTGCAGGTTGATTGCAGGGACCACTAGCACGAGGGGGGAGGGTAGACTTGAGATCACCGATGGGAGCCATTATATATCCAACGGTGATTTGGAAGGAGAGAAGCCGGCGGTGTGGGAGAAAAGGCAATCGCACATTTTGGGTGCAAGTGCACATAAGAAGGGAACGAGAGTTGATCAGGATGCACAGTTATAGCTTCCAGAGCGGAAGAAGCGATATCTGTCACGACCCAAAAGATTGCCTTCTCCAGAAACAACAGAATACATTCTGCTGCCTTCTCTCAGTGACATGACTATTCAAACAAGCAAACTGATCTACAGTACCAGGGATTTTGTTTCTGTGGTAGTAGAATATTTACGTATGAGCACGGATGACCTTCCCAAAAAGAATAGATAGTTCGCCATTCTTCCTTCGGGTACTTTTTTTGAAGAGCACATCGCATAAATCAGAGACTTTAGGCAACTTACGTAGTTATTTTTGCATGCGTTCACAAGGAACGACTTTCCTCCGAAGAAGCCATAAAACTCGAGTTCTACATGCTAAAGCTTAATATAGCAATGCAAAATTGTATAGAAAGTATAGAAACTTTACTTGTGGGACTAGATTCAGACAAGAGTTTGGAAAACTGAACTTTTTTTTTGCAAAAGACTTGAGAGTATTTTTACTCTTCAGAAGATAACACTCAACAAAACGGAGGGGGCGAGGAAAGAAGAATCTTGAGATTCTTTTCTTATATAAATTTAATTTTTTCAGTTTTCCATATACAAAGCAATAAATGTACAAAAAATAGTCATGATTCAATAAAGCATTTATAAAAACTATTTGTAATGTCTTACTCAAAACAAATTCAAGTTTTGAAATAAGTTTCTATTTTTTCTCAAACCACTTACTAACATCTGACAGGGGAAAAACGTAATCAGATTGTAATATATTTTTCAAAATTCCAAATATTAAAAAAGTTTAAAAAAATAACATGCTTTGAAATACAAAAGCATGTTAAACAGTTAAGAACGGGATTATAAACTACTTTTAAGTAAAATAAATAATATAAGAAACTGACTATAAACAAACTCTTAGTAAAATAATAGTAAATAGCAAGCATGATTTAAAAGAGTACAGACCATTATATTCCTATGAGATGGGAAAAAAGTATCAACATGCAGATAGATTAGTGATTGCAAAACAGGTTTTGGTGAACAATTAATAGGAAAAACCGATTCGAATTGCGAAATCTTTTCGAAAAACACGAAAATCGGTTTTACCCACAAGCATCCCAAATGGAAATTCAACACAACTTGTTATACCATACAACAAATGTCGCACACAGATAAAAATAAGTAAATGTTCAACGCTTATCAACCTATCATAATAAAAATTCATCAATATTATGTTACAGTCAATTAACTACGACAATTCAATGTCAATCGCTATGATTTCTTATCATCGTGAAAAAAATTGTCAAGTAACAAATTGCAAAGAATATTTTTAAGAAATAAAATGTGAAGACGGTTCAATTCGGGCGTTACATAGACACTTTAAAAAATGAACAGTATTTTCATTTTGAAAAGAAGTATAATCTTAGGAAAAGGACACACACACAACATTCTCAACAAAATAAAATATTTTCATCATGTAGTTGACAACGCATAATCAGCTGTTTTATCAAGAATGATAAATACACCCAGATAGACTTTTTTCCTTTTTTTTGGACTAAAACTGGCCCTCGGAAATTATTCACAGTAAAGGGTTTTCGAAAAGTGTCCCATACCATTCCAATACGATTAAAAAATTGTGAACACTTTTTCACATTAAGTATGGAGCTGTTGTCAATGAATTTTGGAGACTAGTAATTAAAAAGAATTTTGTGAGTCTAATTCTTGATGAGTGGATAAATATGTTTCATTTATTTCGAATTTTTCATCTAACAAACAGAGATTCATTTTGAAAATAGTCTGCAATTTTTGCGAATTTTGTTTCTGATTATCAAATGTACAAATCTATTGATTTTCGTACTCTTTACAAAATTGAATTTGAATTTGGTTTTCCAATTTTAATTCAAATAAAAATCGAAAAAACAGTTTTTTAATTTTATTAAAATCATGCACAATCATTGAAGAAAATTTTTTAGGAATTTGAAAATTTTATTTTTAATATAAAATTTCATTTTTTTTAAAAAAAAATATTACTACACGGGCCAATTTAAGTATCTTCAGCTATGATAAAACAGAGAAAAGAAAAGTAAGTAAGAAATAAACTGAAGTAATGAAAAAATAATTCAAAATCCTAATACACACCATTGAAATATTTATGAATTAGTCCTGTTTATGTAGAAGTAACATATTTATAAAGCATTAAAAATTTGTAATAGTTCCATTATTACTCCATTTTTTCCTAGTGTATTCACTGGTTGACAAAATTTAAAGGCGTGGAAGAAATGAGCATATAGATTAAGAGGCAAAAAAATGCTACAAACAGCATGTTCAATATGATTTTATATCAATATTTTACTGAAATGATGCACACAGGGCGTCACAAGAAATTGTTTTTCATAGTACAGCCTATTGTCCAAATATATGACTAAAAAAAGAACGTACAATACTAGCAACAAGTAAAACTAGTAAAGGATATGGCCACCGAATAATAATACTACAAAATTTTTAGCACGGCATGGCATACTCGTAACAACACGATCCAGGAATTATTGAGGCAAGTTGTTTCCTTTCGTTCTTACAGCCCGGATCAAGGTTTCTTTGTTAATGAGAAGAAATTGGAGGGGGCAATGCGTCTTCTCAAGGTATCTCCATATATTTTCATTGGGATTCAGTTCAGGGGAATGTGCTAGCCAGATTATGCGATGAATATTTAGGGGGCAAGAGAATCCTGTACAATCTGTGTGTGATGACACGTCTAGTTATCATCTATAAAGCGAAATTTTTCGCCGATGACACTTCGGAAAAGTCAAGAGTGTCATCAAACTATCGTCAACCGATCATGGACCCTATGTCAAGAACATAGAGGTCTGCGTGGTCCTTGACTATGATGTCTGACTACACCATGATCTTGCGTGATGCATACAAGCACTACCTGCATTATACTGCAATATATACATATATCGATATCTTTTTAGAGTATTTTCGCAACAATAAGCACTGTCAAACTCGCACTATATTAGTTTAAGTGTACAATCAGACGATATAGTCTATCCTCATCTGAGAATAACATGATATACCAACTGTCAGCAGTTCAATTCCTTTTCAGAAGGCACCATTGTTAATGGGCATTATAGTGAAAGTGAGACACGCACAACAATTCTTCGGGCGCATTGTCTATTTTTTGTGATACCTGAGTTCCTTTAGCTATGATCACAAGTTGACCAACTATGCTGCGTCAGGTCTTTTTAGATGAAAAACATACACCAGTCTTTTCTTAGGGCCTCATACTGCTAAGACGTCCTCCACATGTGTACTTACTGCACATTTCACTCGTTTTAAATGCTGACCATAAACCAGAAATATATCATGCGTGGTGTAGAATTCACGTATAGCATCTACCACAAATTGGCGCCCTTCTTCCAGTTTTCCTAAAATTCTTCCTCCAGTGAAATCATCTGAATGATTAATTGAAAACATGTCCACAATTTTAATATTCTAGCCTCACTCCATTTTCGATTTCCATAACTAACGAGAACTCACTACAAGCACCGATTGCCTGAAATCTTATCTCTGCTGTCATGTGGCCAACACGTGAGGAAACACAAAATAAGCTAAGTTTCACAAAACATAGCACACCCTGCATTAATGCAAATTTCCGGGCGTTGCTGCGGCCTTATTTCTAACTGTAATAGTTAAAAGTAACATCTATCTTTGAGACCAGTGTGCATTATAAACATTTTTATCTTGATTAAACGCAATGAAGGTATGCTGAAACAAGAAGCAGAAATGGGTAGAAATAATCGAAAGCGAAAATTTTCACATTCCCGTGAAGGTGGATGATACGTGAAGAGAGAAAAAGAAAATTGAGATAGAACGGAGGCGCGGGAGATGACATATGACGGATTATGATGCATCTTTCAGTCAAGGAGGAAGTCTCAATCGAGAAACGACTGCACAACAAAGAACTTCAATGAGGAGAAAAGAACGGAAAGACATGAACTGAGAAATAGTTTTTACCTATCAAGAGATCTAATTCTTCACCATTAAAAATAATTGTTACTTAGTGAGTGAGTATGGCTTTTTTAATCTTCTAACGGCATTGATATCAATAATTTTTAAGTTCTCCCCTAATGAATTTTGTTAGAATTTGAAATATTTCAAGAATTTATTCATTTCACCGCTCATTTGGAAAATAAAAATTCCATAAAAAATATAATAGACTTTAATTTTTTAAAGGAGATTTAAATTCATTAAACTGCAAAAGAAATTTTAATAAACTTCTTTAGAAAAATCATATTTATTGAATAAAAAAATATTGTTCTGCTATTAGAATAGTTATGAAAATGCATCCCGTAATATAATTGAATTTATAGTTATTTTACTAACAAAATAAATTAAGACATAATACATTTAAAAAGAAATTTAAAGTTTCATTCGAGTAAATAGGGAATTCTTAACATACGTAAAATTTTTTGATTCTTCAAAACAACACATAAATATTTCTAAAAAAACTGAAAGAATATTCTCAAATTTTCTAAGACAGTGTATGATATAACAAATTACATTCGCGCTTAAAAGAGAGAGAGACAAAAATTCGTTCGTTTCATAAAAAAATTATCTCAGTGAGTGAGAGAATATTAACGTTGCACTATTTAGCAACTCGGGGACTTTTGGCAACGGACCTCATAATTTCGAACCATGGTCAAGTGACGAGGACAACACCTGAACTGGCACCCCCTCTCCTGACTTTCACACCACACCAACGGGAGGACGTTTGAGCTCTCGACAGATTTAACGTGCATCGCTCCCCTACGCGGCGGGTCTTCAGCGGTACTAGGCTCGAACGCATGACACAACGGCCACGAGTCCGTCATTTTTATCACTAGGCTATCGTGGCCACAAAAATTATCCCAGAGATATATCTTAAGATATACAGCTGTGCTACTAAGGCTTTCAAAATTTTAAAGGGTTATACAATTTAAAATTAATTACCATTTATTGAATCTACTTTTTGATGTAACCATTGATTATATGAGGTTAGAAATGTAAAACACACAGGACGAAATCTAATAAAACTTAAGAAACTTAATTGAATAAGAAAAAGGATATGAAACTGCTATCCAATAACACTTAACTTTTTTTTAAAAAATTCAATAGATACGATCACATGTTTAAGAACATTAAATAATCGGAAAAGTTTTACATACAATAAACTCCCAATTATCTTTTTTTTTTATAAGCAAATAAATAAAAAAAACAGGTAAGCACTGAATTAATAATAAGTAAGAATTTGAGTTTGTTCATTGAAACAACTTGAATCAGAAATTTGAAAGTCTCAGGTCTAAATTTATACAAAAATGTCCTAGAAGTTAAGGGGGGGGGACGAAACAAAAGAAGTGTCGATGCTATACTTAACAAATCACAGAAGTTAAAAAAATTTGATTTATAATAATCTAATATTAATATTATCACTAAAAGCACATAATGGATGGTACTATCAACATATTTGCTAATGACTGTTTATTAATATTTAGGTTTTTTTAAAATAAAATATACAAAACTGCACGTATTTGAATACTTATAAAAGTTTTATTTTGCTTTGAGGAGCCTAAATACTTAAGTACTATATTTTGATATTTCAAAAGTATTTATGATACGATAAATCTATGACAAAAGACGAAATATATTCTGCATTAAGATTTCCCCCCATTTTTTTCTGATTTTAGACAAGAGTTAACATGAAAATTCCAGACATATAATATCGATGAATAGTGACTCAAGCAATTTATGAAAACTCGATAGATAACCAAACACACAGTGATTACATAAAAAAGCATTTTAAATCAGTGGCGAACCTAGACCTCTCTTAATGGGAAGGGGGGGGGATTACATACTAAAAAACACGTAAGCGAAAGGCTGTGGGGTAATCTCTACGGTAAAAATTAAAATTCTGTTGGTTTGTGGAGAAACTGAATCTCTTGTGCTCGACATTGTTTAAAATACTTCCCCCTTTTTCAGGTTTGAGATTAGAATAATTTAAATAGCCTATGGATTTTCTAAAATAAGTATTCATCAAATTAAATACGTTTTAATCATTAAATAATTGAATATATTTAAATTTAAACAAAACATACAACATAATAAGAAACAAGCGATTATTATAAAATTACGATTTCCAAAAATTTACTGTAAATGAAAAAATTGATATAAAATTTTAATATTTGTTATCAAATGAGCCGACGTTCGAATACTTCATAATTACATGTAAACGATCAAGAATTTGCATAAAACTACGACATACTCCGTTGGTATTTATGTAAAAAGTAAGATCTCGCTACTTAATAGCACTGAAGAAAATGAAGCACTGAAGCGTGTTTTACCAGCTGTTCTCGAGAAAGCTGAGCATACAATCAAAACTGTTGAGCAAGGAATGGAAATAAGATATGCACAAATGTACATGGTTAAGAAGATTGAGTATGAAATGGATTATCTATATGGTTATTTATAAAAGAAATTTGTGTAAAATTTATTCATTTTTTATAATTTATAAACATACTTTACAACATTTTAAATATAAATTTTAAAAACAATTGAATACTGTATTTTTGTTTAATTGATAATATATTTAAAAACATTTAGTTCTAAATTTGCACTCGAAATAAATAAGAATATAGCTTTCAAACTACGAAATTTAAACAATGAAATTGAAAGTGATTGAGTTTCAGCATTAAGCTTTCAGCACTGATTTTCAAATATTCGAAAAACCAATACACACACAGAGTTAAAGACACACACACTGATTAAAACAATAATGCATTATAAAATTATCACATAATTTGACTTTTTAGATCAATGCTTGAAGCAGTATTATTATTTATATCGTACAAAATTTCATAAAGAATAAAAAGTATTATCATTAAATAAACCACAGGTTATTTCTCCACAATTAATGTTGGATTTTATGCACTATAAATGGATATCGAACAAAAAACAGTAAAACAATTTAATTTTAGAAGGACTTTTGACAGGTTTATTTATTTAAATCAAAAACATATAATTATTTTATTAATATTGTCATTAACGAAAGTCATATTTATTTGTTAGTCAAGGCAATTACAGCCTTATTTTAAATATTATCAAAAGTAAAGAATTATTTTATCGTCATTTCTCTAACAAATTAGATGCACTTCCGGGAGGTGTAATTTGAAAGCACTTGGAATTGAAAAAAGAGTACACATTTTTGGAGCCTAATAGTGAAGAAACTCTAAACAGAATATATGTTTGTATTTCGAAGTTGAATGCAATAAAAAGGTATATTGACAAGTCCAATAAGTGATATTTTTTTCGCTTTTAAACATAAAAATACGTTCTTTATTACGAAATAAAAATACTCTATGACAACATAATGTAATACACCTATATTTTGAAAAAGAATTAAAAATATTGAACTTAATTCACAAATAGTCAATTATTAGTTATTCCTACAATTGATAGAATTCAGTTTACTTAGAAGAAACGGTTCATTTAATCAATAATATGAATATTTTTTCAAAGAATTTAAGTGCTTTTTAAGAATTGTCAATAATTTTCGAAATCATTTTTACTTAGTTTCGTAAGCTTATCTAAAAAAGGAATTTTCCCGCCCCCTAAGAATATTATTCCTTTAGTTTTACTACTTGCTCCCTAGATGGCGCCACATTTTCACGTAGTGCTTGAAATGAAACCGTTTATTTTCGGATTTATTCTTATTTATCTATTAAGTCAACAAAAACACAAATGTTATAGATAAAAGAATAATATGGAACGATGGTAAGAAAAATTGCTACAAATGCGAATGTTTTTGGATAAAAAAATCACTAAGTTAACCTCTTAACGTTAAGTGATATACATTCAATGGACATGAAAAAAAGTTCATTCTTGAAATAGTTATAAAAGCAATTAGTGAAAATCAAGTAAACTATCAATATTCTGTAAAAAATGTGAAAAGATTTTAATGTGAGGTTACTTTTTTCCCTTTTAAATCTTTCCATGTAGCCAAACTGGTTTCTGAACTGCCACGGCCATTTTTTTTTTTTTTTTTTTTTTTTTTTTTTTACAGAAGTTTATTATATTATCAAATAAAACGAAGACATGCAAGTGAAACCTCTAAAAGCGTGTTAAAAAGCAAACAATAAAATGAAGAGAACTTCAGAGAGAAGAGATACAAAACATAAATCACAAATACTAATCAATATGGCTCATTCATAAAAAAAAATATTTTTCTTTAAAATTATTTTTGAAGTGAAAACTTCTGTAGCGGCGTTGGGCACTTTTTGGTAGGGGAAAATCTTATGGGTTCCCGTCACCGACATGCTCTGACTGGCGCACGCGCAGTGTGCTGTTCGAGGCGCACGGGCAGTGTGCTGTCCGCCTTAAGACACTTTTTGAATGGGTGAAATCTAGTGCGTTCGAGTCACCGAGATGCTTATAGCAGTATATCTGTAGCTATACAGCTGACGAACAGTGCTGTGTATATCTTATAAGTGAAATTCAATGGATTCAGTGAAAAGTTCAATGTGTATATACTGTGTATTGCTCGTTGCGATTCCGAGAATGGGATATACATATTAATGTGTGGTTGCCGTTTATATTTCGCCTGGAAAATCTATGAAACAAATACAACAATTTTTGTTCGAAAATTTGATGATTTATACAAAGGAAGGTTTTGAAATACTCGAAAAAGATTTGGCGAAAAATATCATAATGTACCGATGATTTTAAGTGGAGACTTCAATATTAACTTTGCAGATGATAAAAATCCACCACTTATTGAATTTCTAAATGAAACACTTAATTTAAATATGTCCAATGATCGAAAACTCAGTACTACAAAATATAAAACAATGATCGATGCGGTTTTTACGCGATACTTAGATAAATTTGAATCAAACATTTTCCTTTCTTACTTTAGTTACCATAAGCCTATTGTATCTTTTTTAGAACAAAATGAAACAATTGAAAGTACAAAAAGTTGTTGAAATTAATGATGACAATGATGCAAACAATTAAAATGTTAAAAATCAAGTACATTGAAATTTAACTAAATGCAAATACTATCCATAAATAATATGATTGTATATTAATTGTCATTTCAATTGAATTGTATTTATATTTTGTCATGATCCCTTACAGGCCTTAACATATTTGAATAATAAAAAAAAATATAAATATGCATTTAGTTGTTGCTTGGAGTGTCAATAGATGTGAAAACCAGATTGATGTTGATAATTTTAATTCAAACATTATGAAATTTCAAATTTTAATACTAAAAGTTCTAAGTTTTCACTTCTATCGGCAGTCTCTATAACTGCCAATTTTTTTTTTTTGATTACTTTAGTACTACATATATTTTTCAGAAAATCTAACGATCGGTGTTTTTATGCAAGAAGTTTTTAAATCACGACCGTTTCAACTTCAAAAAAAAAAATCAAAAATTATATCTTAAATAAAAGTTGGTTTAAACAACGATATCAGAACTGAGAATATATAATAATTGTAATGAAATATTTATACATTAAATTTCATTTAAAAGTTTTTTCTTTTGAATAACAGCACACATGCTTTGTCCGTAAATACTTTTGTATCGTTGCAAGTCAAAACCAGAAGATTAAAAATTACTTGAATACAAAATAAAGGAATAAAATAAAAATAAAACTATTTTAATTATATAATTAAGGTAACAAAACAAAAAAACAAATACCTGAAAGGGAAGAAAAAGTGATGTAAACTATAAAGAATTAGTAAAGGTTGACGCAGACGAGAAGACTACTAATTCTTGGGAGAGTCCGCATTATGTTTTCCACGCACGGTGGTGTCTAATGTAGCAGAAAAAAAATAAGGGGGTTACCCTCGCTAGGTCCCTAAAAGCTAATCGCTGAACTAACCGAATCTTCCTTGATTTTCGTTTTGGTGGAGCACCACTAGGTGACCAGCCGCCATCTTGTAGCTAAGGCTTCAAAAACGAGTTCTTTACCATTTAAGATGTGAAACTTAATGATCATTCGGATGAACAATACAACTCCATGGAACGGATCATGAAAATACAACTGATGCGACAACTTAATTCAACAGAAACATACCGTAAACAAGAAATATATAAAAGAGTTTTTTAAGTCACTTCCTACTTAGATCAACAAAAAAAAACTTTATATTTTAATTACTTCTTTCATTAAATAATTACAATTAATATAAATATGTATATGTTACCGTTAAAGTGCATAATTCAGTTATTTCATAGAATAACTAGGTATTTCTTGAAATAGTTAGACAAGTCAGTTAAAGTATATAATAGATGAAAAATTTTATAATTTACCTAGTTATTCTATGAAATAACTAAGGATTGACCGTTAAAGTGAAAAATAAACCATTTCAAAGATATATTATAAATTAATTGATCCTAAATAGCTAAAACCTCTCGAAAAATACATTTTATCCCTTTTGCGGAAGAATAATTGATAAATACTGAGGGAAAGCAGATGATGTAATTTATTATTGCTCATATTACTAGCATTAAACAGAAAGGGGAAAAAGAATGTGTTGCAAAAATAGATTATATTTAAATATAATCAACAAAAATACATGCTGGGAAGAAAAACTGTTGCTTCTAAAAAACACAGTGTAAACATTTTAAAACAAAAATGTAAGAGATTAATTTAAATGTTATGAGATATCTTTATTTTACTTTTCATTATTTATTAGAGAAAGGATTGCTGTGATGACACTTCGGATTGGACTGCTTATTATGTTTGAAACAAGCCCACTTTTTACCACTACACTTTTTTTTCCACGCGTGCACTTTTTAAATCCTTGTTTAGTACCTCAACTTTGAGCTGTTGCAACAGTCGAAGCATTGTGTCAATATTTGGAACTTCTTCAATGTAAATTAATTCCCGCTGACATATACAGAACTGATATCTAGAGTACAATTGTTTTATTCGGTAATCTCTTGATCCTAATCGGAAAACTCTTCCTCCCTCCCTTGTATCCCTATAAGCAGTTTAAAAATGACTAAAAGCAGCTAGAATCGGTTTAAAGACCTTCCGAATGCCATACTTCATATTTTAAGGATCATGTAATCGTTATTCTATAGAATACCTAGTTAAATCGTAGAATTCAATAATTTTATATACTTTAACTGACTTGTATAGTTATTTCATGAAATACCTAGTTATTCTATGAAATAACGGATTTCACACTTTAACGGTAACATATACATAAGACAGAATCACAATATTAAGTGGCAAAAGAGAAAGCGATTTTCTTCTTGCAATTACTCCATTTTCCTTTCTATACAGGGTGTTGGACTATTTTTTGGTTTGGAATTATTTATTCATTAATTAAATTTAATTATTCTAATAAAATAGTATAGTAAATGAAGAAATCACATTCTCAGAAATTAGGTCATCCCAGGCGGGATTCGAACCCACGATCTATGGATTTGAAGTCCACTTGAATGGATGAATAGAAAGTATTTTTTTAACGATTGAAAATGTGAATATATATACACTTACCTCCGAAAGTCTGCGTACAGGCGATCATCTTTTATATTCATGCAAAAATCGCTAATTAAATGAAGTCTTTCTGAATCAACACTATTTATTATTGATTCATCTAACGTCTTTAATTCAAATAGTATAAGCAACAATCACCTGAATATTACATAAAATAATACAAATATTTATAACTTCAGAATGACACAAATAGTGTGCGCCAAAAGTCTGCGTACACTTGAAAAAACCTTTAGAATAATGGATTGTAACTAAAAGTTAATACTTTTTAAGCTATTCCGTTCTTTCTATAACTCTTTCATAATATTTGGCAGGGATTTAACTAGCTTAGTTGTCTCATCTGTGGATATTTTGTTTCATTCTTCTACTATGGCAGATTTCAGAATTTTCTTGGATGTTATTACGTTTTCCTTGATTATTCACTCGAGTAAATCTCATAAATGATGTATTGTGCTTAGGTCTGGGGACTAGGATGGCCTACGGGATTGGTTTGGGTCATGTCAGAACAGCCACGGCTTCACAATGGGAGTCACTTAAAAACATGATTTAGTGCAATTATTTTACAATTACAGGTCCTTAAAAGCTCTATTTTGTAAGTGTACGCAGACTTTGGCGCGGATGGTTGGTGATTATTTGAAGGTCATTCTTGTTTTTTTAAGTTAAGGTGATATTTGTTGATGCTGTTTGAATAAGGAAATTTTGAAGAATCCCTGACAGCTATCTTGATTTTCTAAAGCGAGATTTTAATAGTAATTATAGCATAAACACGTAAGATGATTGCCTGTACGCAGACTTTCGGAGGCAAGTGTATATATATATATATATATATATATATATACAGAGAGAGAGAGAGAGAAATAATAGTAGGAATTGAAAAATATTGAAATAATAACATTACATAGGACAGAATTAATAAATTGTAAGCAAAATTAAAGAAACAAAAAGTTACATCACCAGTTGATAACAATAATTTACCTCCCGAATTAAATAGAGATTGCAACAAATTAAAACTCGAACAAGACTTTTCTTTCATTAATTTTAATCATTATTTTGAGATGTAATAAACTGTACGTATAATTTTTTAAGTAAATTTTTAAGAAGACAATCTCAACTTTAAAAGCCATGATTTTTATAAAAATAGTAAAAATGAGTTAGCCAAATACTGGAAAAAAATCATTATTCTTTCAAAACATTATATATATATATATATATGAGGGCTCATTAAAAAGTACCCGACTTATATATAGCACTTCTCGCTCATAGTCATTTAAGAGGAAGGAAACAACTTAAAGCGCATGCTTAATTTTTTTCCTCTGCGTTCGAGTGTACGAGTTACTATCTGATGGCCATCAAGCGCGAAACAGTAATAAAGTGTTCGTTGCATTTTTTATTTACTTTCAAGGCGTTTGAACGACTTTAGTGCAAATATAACATTAAATATACATAAATTTTGTCAAAAACTTGGTGATTCTCAAAGCAAAGCAGCATAAGATTCAGCAGGTGTTTAGAGACTATGTAATGGGGGTAACAAAAATTACGGAATGGCTCAACTTATTCAAAAATTGTCACACATCAGTGGAGAATGATCAGCGTTCTAGAAGACCTCTCGGAATACAGATATTCTTGACAGTGTGAAATATCTGGTAAACGGAGATCGTCGTTTGACCTCACGAAAAATTTGGGACCCGCAAAAATTCCGGACAGTTTGAGTTTGAATTGCTATTAGCAGAACAGAAAGAACTCCGTCTAATCAAAACATGGAGTTTCGGTCTTTCGCCAGTCTCTTCACTCTCAAGACATGGATCCTTGAGACTCCTCGTTGTTTCCAAAATGAAAGGATACCACTGAAAGGATCTCGTGTAGAGATTGAGAAGAGATAATGTAGAATGTGACGGTGGAAATGGAAATCATCCCAAAAGAAGCCTTCCAGAAATGTTTTCGGTGGTGGAAAGATCGGTGCGTTAAATGTGTGAAGGTTCAATAAACTACTTTGAAGGATTTTAGAACAAAATCCCTTCACGTAAATATATTTTTTACAGTAAAGGGACGGATAGTCCTCGTACTTCCAAAAGTTGAGCACCCAATAAAATCTTTCAATTTTCGAAAGCATATTCGAATTTCAAGGGCCTTAAAAAGTACACTGAAGAGCCAAAAGCTATGTCTCCCATAGAGTAATGCTGTCTCCCATAATTATGAAAGTGTTGCCGGTGCAGGACTTTGTACATAAACTGACCTTTTAATCATGTGCTATATACGTTTAATGAGATTTATGCTGGCAATCAAGGTGGTCAAACCATTCTCTGAAATTGTTCCGAATATTCCTCAAACCAGTTGTGAATGATTTTTGCCCGACCAAAGGGATCGATCCAGAGTATTGTAATACACAAACGTTCCAACATTGTTTGGATACATTAAGTCCATAAACGGCTTCAAATGGTTTCCAATTAGCTATGAACATAACAATTTACAATAAATGAGCAATTCCGTTTGATCAGAAACCCCATTCCATGCTATGTAAAAGCAGCTCACATCATTATGAGACCACTCAAAACCTGTACCAGCTCTTACCAATCGGATTCATTATACATCTCACCAAGCATTAATTAGACCATGTCATCTAAGGTCCAACCGATTTTTCACAACCCCAGCGGAGATGCCGCAAAACGATGGCGTGTTGTTTGTAAACACTTGAGTCGATTTTCTTTTACCATTCCCAATCAACACAAATTTCACCGCACTATTTTGATGGACACGTCAGTTGTATGTTGTTGATTGGAGAAGTAAAAGCCTCAAAGGTTGGAAGAAATATCTTAAGTTATATAACCTCGGCTCACTCTTGACATTGTGGATTGAGGAAGAATTTCCTAACAGTTTCTGAAAGAATACCCCATGAGTATAGCTCAAACTAACATTAGGCCTGTTTATTTTCGTCGAGTGGCAGTAATCACGACAGAAAACTTTTCACATGAATCACTTGAATACAAATAAAAGCCCTGACAATGCACTGCCCATGTATACATTTTCATATTGCTATCCCATGATTTGTGGTACTTTTATAGATGTTAATATGAAAATATTTTATGTGACAGCCACATAACGCTTAACTATACGGACATGTGTGAATAAGGTAGTCGTTAAAGACTCTGAAGAATTTGACGAAATACTAATATGAAGTATTTATAAGTTTCACAGAATTTATTTTTTATGATATCCGTGCTTCAATGGTTGGAAGCGTTAAAGCTGACTGTCAATCAAAGATGCCACCTTTTTCTTATGACGTTGATCATTCAGTAATCCTCTATTATGAAAACAATGCTAAAATTCAAATAGTTCCCAAGAAACCTTTGCCTGCTCGATCAAGATTTATTATGTCCATTTAATGATCGGAACATTCCTGTAATAGCTAAGTGAAGTCGATCTCTACAACTGTTATAACACGTTAGTTGCAACGTTACTTGGTACGAATATATAAATATCTGCCATAACTATACCAAAGGTTCCATGAAACATGAAAGGAAACTATATGCCCATTACCAAGAGCTAGTGTTCCACTAACTGTTTAATCCAGGAGTAAGATTATAACGATTTCATGAACATGCCAGTAGGATTATATCAGATTAATAAAAGATCCTGTTCACACATCTATGAGATTACATGCCTGTTCACAAACAAATCTAGATTTGCCTTGGAATCAGATGATAAACGTTTTAAGGACTAAAGGAAAGACACACGTAATCAGGCAAGAAAATCATGGAATATCACGAATTCTGAAAGTGGCAGTATTATGGTGTGATTTAAAATTTTCAATGATATGCTGCACCTAAATGCACACTTTAAAAGGTGATTCTGTGACGATTGCACGGAATCGGGATAAAGTTCTAGTAAGAATATCTACGCCCCAGCAAATGTTCCTGATTAGGTGATAACGCTTACACACATCGAGCTAATATAGTTGAGGAGTATCTAAAGAATGAAGGCATTTCTCTTATGAAGTATAAATGGCATATTCCTCCGACAATAATCCTATTGAAAACTTTTAGATGTATCTGGATATGGTGTCTCTGTACGTAAACCTGTTCCAGTATCAGAGAGTTTGAAGATGTCATAATGAAGGAATTGTGATAGCTGGGAAGTTTGTGTGAAGTTCTGGGTTGTCACACAACACATGAAAATAAATTTGTCTTTTTTTTAGGTTTCAACATCATTTTGTTAAATTCTTGATTTCCTTACTACATAGTCACATTTGCTGCTGCTTTACTTTCATTGTTGTTGATTTTACCACTCTGTGCTTAATCTCCGGAGGCATATATATAATGAATATTATTTCTAATTTTCATAACACTTCTATTCTATTCCTTTTTTAAATACGATGGGATGGAAAGATTTTTTTTTATCTTGTTCACTACGCAGATTTATTTATTTGAAATGAAATTTAAGAAATATACCTTATATTGCAAGCCTAGAATATACATGAATTACATATTATAACCCTAGAATTCCATAAGAAAATAATAATAGATGTAACTCATTTAAAATATTAACAAAATATAAATATATAAGAAATTTTAACTATACCAAGCGGAAAATTTATATATTTAAAACAATTGCATTAAAATTCACATTCCAAAAAACTCATTAATTTCTTCCCAGGAGCAGGATGAAAAATAAAAATAAAAATCTCTCTCTCCCTTTTAAAACTTAGCGAGAGCAGACGACGGATTTATCTCTATCCACACGAAGGAAAAGTCTCTTAGGAAACGAGCAAACAACGAAGCTAGTCTAAAATTTCTAAGGGTGCTTCCTGGACATGAGGAAAGGAAACAACAAGGAGAAGAGAGAGAAAAAAAGTCCTCCTCTCCGGGTTTTTGGAGAGAGCATCTGTCGTTGACTGTCCTGCCCCTGGGGTCAGGGAGCGAAGGCTCCGGCAAGGCGGCCAAAGACTGATGCCGGACACTGAGTTCCAGTGACAGAGATGAAACGTCCGTCACAACTGGCACCTCGGGGCGTTCCCATCTTACACCTCCCTCTCCCTGTGCCGGATCAGAGAGAGATACCAATTCTCCAAAAGTGTGGTACAGTTCAACGGTTTCGGTCGATGAACGGTTGGCTCGAAACATCTTCTCTCTTCGCTGTTCCTGTCATGACAGAAATTCCACATCATCCGTATTTCGGCTCCACATATTTTCACACCGATACAAGAGCTTTTAGATCGTTCTACTCTTGATAAGAAATTTCGAAGATGATGCAATTCGGCATGGCTTATTTTTTTTATTTTGCCAGTACTTGGTTTGATGACTGTTGGATATTAAAAGTCTTGACTGTATTTTCAGTCTGATATATGTAACCAAAAGAAATAAAAATCATACCAAAAGAAACAGGCAAATTTACTTTTCTCGTTTTAGAATAAGATTGTTCAAATAAGTTCTGTTAAATTTGTGATGATCGAAAAATGCAATGGAAAAAATAATTTGACAAGTTGTCTGAATTTAAGATTTAAAAAAGTATATAGATGATTTATTAGGGAATTTTGCGTTATTTATTATTGTGACATTTGTTTTATATATATTATTTAGGTTATTTTCATTAAAAACTTGATAATCCATTCGGGGTTGGAATTACTATGCGAAAAATACATTCAAAGAATCAACGCAAAAAAAATTCGAGTCTTTTAAATTTTTTTTTACGATGTTTATTTATAAAGTGACAAATTTCGAAATTTGAAAAATAAAATGGTGTATCGAAAATCTCATGGCCTTTCAATTAATTAATATTAAAGGAAATTAATAATAATTATTATATTCTAGGAAAGTAAATGGTTCGAAGAGTAAGAGAAGGAAAAATTTCATATAAAATATACTTGACATAGTCTTAAACAAATTATATGTTAACAGAGAAAAGTAAGTGTTTTCATATAAAGATAAATTTTAAAATTTTCTTCCTTAATTTTGAAGCTTTTTTTAATTCCTATTTTTAAAACAAATGAACTGGTCAACAAGATGATTCTTGTCAGTGGCGTATCAAAGAAGGGAGGGGGGGAGACGGAGTTTGAGGGTTTAACCCTCCATTGAACACACACACAATAGTTTTTTAAATTTTTACCGTAGAGATGTGTTCTTTAGATTGTACCCACTCCCCCCAGAGGGTTATGGGCACTACTGACTGTAATGTTCATGCACATCATCTTTGTAAATCTACATAACCCAGTTATTCTGGACAAATGTCCAAAGTCAAGAAAATACTACACAACAATAAAAAAAAGAATTCTTAAAAAATGTATGTTGCCAGTACTATTAGTTAAAAAGTATGGAATAAAAATTTTAAATTCATGATTATTATAAATAACTATATTACAACAACTCATTTGAATAATAAATGTATTAATTAATAAAGATTACTTTTTCGCGTAGAAATAGGTCACCAAAACATTTACTGTGTTTTAACCATGCCATATGATAAATAAGCCACCACTTTTGCAGCGTTCTATTGTGACATTTAACTTCCTATAAACTTATTAAAATGCATAACCCTTAAAAAATGTAGTTAAACCTAGCAATTAAGAAACATATAATATCATTCTCCAAATACAAGTAGCGAAATGCAGATTCCTTACAGCTAATTTAAGCTCATTCCGGATAATTGAAAGAGAGGAGAGCCCAGAGAAAGAAATGAGTGCTTCTTCAGCAAAGAACAAAACGAGTAACAAAATAGAAATGTGAATACACAATGGAGCGCATCCCCGCGTCTCCAATAGTCGATAACCCTGGAATGATTCGATCGATACATCTAAAGGGGTCAGTCATCGAGGGGACAGAAGGGAGGTCGACGAATAAACTCGGACTCCGGTCGAGTGGAACGCAGAACGGTCAGTCACGGAAAAATGGACACAAGTAAAACGGTCGTTCGTCAAAAGAATTAAATTGGATGGAAAAAAGTACGAAACACAGATATAAAAGCATCGAGGAGCGATGGAGAATTTTTATGTTTTAGACACCCCCCACAGAACGTTCAAGAATAAAACGCAGACGGAAAAAAAAGAGGTTAAAATTCCTAATTGCTTCGGGCTTCTCACACGCGAATTAATGATCACGTGGATTAAAAGGGAGATTTTTATTTGTCCTTTTTTCCCCCTTTCTCATTTCGCCTTAAATACTGCTTTGTGGAAGCGTCTGTACGACAATTACCTTAATAAGTTAGTCCAAGAAATATTTTAGGATTATTTCTTATTTAGACCCGTCGCGGACTCGAATCAGATGATTGATGACTTTCCAGTTGGAGTGATGGAA
The DNA here is from genome assembly GCA_019973975.1 of Trichonephila clavata. Lineage (NCBI taxonomy): Eukaryota > Metazoa > Arthropoda > Arachnida > Araneae > Nephilidae > Trichonephila > Trichonephila clavata. The sequence continues at coordinate 46,532 of BMAO01009209.1, read as the reverse complement.
CTCTTCCCTCCTCCCCCCAGCTACAGAGCAGATGGCGCGAGAAGACGGTTCTCAGGTTTAGACTAACAGGCTATTTCTGGAGAGCTCTTTAAAAAACGACTAATCTCTTTTTAAACGCCTTAAAAAACGTTGGAAAAAGAAATTATTAGTCCGATTCTGGTAGCTGAGCCGTTTTTCAAGCATCAGAAAAGAATTGTGATGAGAAATCTTGCCAAGAACTTAGCAAGTAGGCAGTTTTCATTTAAGTCACATCACATTATTTTCATAACTTGTAGCTCTTAAGTACTCTAAGAGCTTAGAAATAAAATTAGGAGCATTTTAGTGCGATTTAACATTTACCAATAAAAATTTGATGTTTCAGTTAGTTAAAATACATCAAAATATTTTTGTTACAATTAAGCAAGATTTTTTTACATTGACAGAATATTATACAGTTGACTCTTGATAATTCGAAGTTGAAGGGACCAATGAAAAACATCGAATCATCAAGAGAGTAAGAAAAAACTCCCGAACTTTTTTCAAATACATTTAAATTTTAAACTATGTAATAAAACACTTATTGTACACATGTATAAAAATACTTTAAATATTTTTAAAGAGTACATATTATACAGAAGATAAAAGTCTCATGTATTAAAAAAATACATTTATGTAGTAGTTCTCGAACAGGTCTCTTTCACTCCCCACCAAATCTCTTCCATTCCTCATTGGTAATAAAATCGTTTCACCCCCGGTTCCCTTAGACACTGTACCCAACACTGTTGGTTCTTCAAGGCAGGGTCCAGTCCGGCCAGTGCCTTATTTGGTGTCACATTTTATAAGTCACACAGTTGAGCCATAAATCGTCATGTCAGTCCGACGCAAAAAACACAATCTTCGCCTGAGGAACCGATAAACACAAAGAATTGGTAACAGACAGATGGTCATCAAAGAGGCTACGTTACAGGGAAGACATGCACAGGCAATACAACACAAAACATGTAAGCTTCAACCTGTTTGCTACAGGACTCTAAGATAGTAAGTGTTCGAGTTGTCGAAGGTTTTACAAGATAACTTCGAGTTATCGCATGTTGTAGTCTGACCAGCCACAGATTTTACTTCGAAATATTGAGTGTACTAAAATGTATTGTTTTAGTTTGAAATATCAAGAGTTTTTCTAGTGGCTGTGCATATACTTCGAATTAACGAGAGTCGACTGTAAATCATTTTATTCACACAGAATATGTCTTAAAATCCATAATTTTTGAATGAACAAAATAACCAAACTATGGCTTAGAAAGTTGCAGAATCAGATGTCCAATGTGCAAGAATCTTAGTTAAATCATGAAGATTTAACTATTATCTAATGTATTGTTTACTATGTTTGGTAAACAATACATTTTATTCGAGCTTTATAAGTAACGGGAGATCGTTTAATAATGCATAAATAAATTGTTCAGAGAAATGCATATTATACATAGCAAAATCTTGAATTTCTTTTTAACAAACAAGTGATCAGTATTTTTATCTTTTGAAGTTCATTATTATAAAAGAAAAACCCTAAAATTTAAAATAATTTTCTAGATCCTTAATTGTTTTCCTATTAATATTGAAAAATACATAGAAAAGAAGTTACAATATAATAAGGAAATGAAAATATATATTGTGAAAATACTGACAAGTGATGTGATCCCTGGAAACTTAAATTAAACATGAAAATACAGTAAAAAACCATGCCAAAAAATATACGACATAATTTTATAACAAACAATAAATCAACCGTATATACAGATCTAAAAGTCACAATACAAATAATTCAGACATCAACTAATATTTCTTCCGACAACGAGTCGTGAAACAAACTTATGATAAAAAATATAACTATAAATCTAAGACTCACCTAACTTGTTTTTTTATTTCATAGAACACACGAAACGTAAAAAAAAAAATAATAAATCACTAGTTTAGAGCTTTCATTCGTTTTTCGTAATTGAAAAAAAAAAGTGCGAACACGCTTCCCTGTAATTTATTGAACAATTCAAACAAACAATGAAAAAGGCATGCCTACCCAAAAATAACATTCGAGTTTCCGAGTCAAAACAACTACCTCTCGTAGTACTAAAAATAGTCACTATACACAGCTGCCTTCTGTTTTGCATCTGTGGAATGAATAGAAGATGTAACATCCTATTTCTCCGTGGGCAATAACCTGAGCGAATCCATCCATACAAGGCCAATAATAAAAGCATAGGTCCCCCGAGAGTCTGGGCTATCGAAGGAGCGATGTCCAGATTCAGCAGCGAAGATAAATTCATTAAGTGACCGAGCATACCCACCTACGCTGCCCGCTAACACACACACAATCTCGGTAATTAACGCAGCTCCCTCGAGATACAGCGTCAGCGATTATCGTGGCTACTCCCCCACCTCTGCCAATGTTTTGGGACGCCACTAAAACACGGAAAGGGTGAGGTTTCGTACAAAGCTCTTATACGCTGTTTCAACTGAAGTGAAACCACGTAAAACGGTAAACATATCTATTAAAATTCGCTAAAATTTTTTATTTTTATGAAAAATACCTTCTATTGAATCTTTATACCTAACTTTTTTTAAAAAGAGATGCTAGTTTAATAACACGAATTAATAAATACTCGAGTCTGTAAATCTCTCTCTCTCACGCACACGTTTACATTTCGTAAAATAATAATTTAAATTGTTTAAGTTTTTGCATAATTTTAAAAACAGTCTTGTATTTATGTAAACAAATAATTATGTTATGCTTAAAATTATACATTTCAATTAAGTCAACTTAAATAGAAGGGAGCAAAGTGTATTAAAGAGAACTTGACGTCCGCGGCGAGTGATTGAGAGTTTTATTTAAGTCGCAAAAAAAAAAAGCAATAAGAGGGATCCTGGCGACGAACCTCGTAATTTTGAACCTCGGTCAAGTGACAAGGGCGACACCTGAACTGGCACCGTACCTAGTGAAGATAACGACTTAATGAAGCTTCAAAAGAAAACTTAAATCGAATTTCAAATTAAAAAAAATTTAACATGCGATCATTTAAAATCTTTGCAGCGCATTAGCGCGCAGTAATTTTAATTACTATTATAACTTAAATGAAAATTTAAATTTGGTAGAACAGTATGATTTTGAAATTATTTCGTAGCTCTAAAGTTTTATATTTAGTATTCAGCTATTAATTGAAATAAATTATTTATTATTTTGGGACAATTTCAAAGAAACAAATTTTTCTAAATAAGCTACATAGTAAAATATCATTCAGATTCAATTTTTTGAATTTGAAAAATGACGTAAATCAGTAACCGATGAATTGATAAATATATTTCACAACAAAATTAATGTAACGAATTGCACTGCTATGAAAAATTTATAAGCATTTTCTGTTAGAGAGTTCAAATTTTGGTAGTATAAAAGCAAATGTAGTTAAGGCAAAATGATTTAAATACCTTTCAATATTACAATGAATATACAAGATGAAATTTAAAAAAATGTCTATAATTCCCGCGGTTTGAGAAATAAGTTTATTTTTTAAGCAATAAACACTGAAATAAGTATTTTTAACAAGATGGAATACTTGACAGCACGAAAATAAAATTTTTATGCAAAGGAAAAAAAATTAAATTTTAAAAACTTAATTTAACTAGAGCCTGATTTCATTTATCTGATTTTAAATATTTTATATTTCCTGATTTTGGAATTTATATAATGTAAATAAATTATTTTAACAGAAGTTGCACGTTTCTATAAATATCTATTTTTCGACCTACCTCATAAAAACAACACTTCACGCATCGAAAGAAGATTAAAAAAATCATTCCCATGATTTAAATATCTTAGAATATATTATCTTCATTTTTACATTTTGATGTGTTGCAAAATTTTAGATATTACTTTACAGAATAAATAGGTCAACAGATAACGAAATATGCGAGTTTTAATCTCGATTTCCCCAACGGAACTTGTGAGCAATATAGTAATAAAATAATATTATTCACACAGCCCTTATATTAGAATTCTTATTTATTGAAATCGTTACAATATTCATTTTTATACTATCATTGCAAAATTACAAAGTTATTTTTAAATACCATAAGCATTCCAACTTGAGATTTTTAATTCATATAAATATAGAATTAAATATATTTTTAAAACCCGATTTTAAAATACCAGTTTCTAAAAGATTTAACTTGTTTTAAAATTGTACAAAGGGGCTACTTCAGAGTACAAGAGAATTCCCAGATTAATGTTTATAATTGATATTTGCATTAGAAACAACATTAACTTTGGCATGCGTTTTTTCATACATTTTTCAGATGCGATTAGTGGCATACACAAGGGGGGGGGGGCAGGAGGTCAAGACTTAGTACTTGATTTTTTTTTATCGATTGATTATAATCCCATGTATATAGTACGTAAAATAATTAAAAAAATTTTGGTAATTTAATCATATATTTTTTATTAATTAATGCTAATTATTTGTTCAATAATTTATTTTTTACCGTATTTCGTTGCCGACAATCGATAAAATCAGAAGAATATGTTTGGAAGCGTATTTGAGTATGATACGAGAAGGGTGGTGGACTTTCGACCCTCGACCTCCGCCCCCTTGAAAGATTTCTATGTGCGCACTTGCTATTAACTAAAAAACGATTTCTTTTCCAGCTTTGACAGATTAAAAAATAAGCCAATCATTAAAGTTAAATCACTTTGAAATTTTTAGTTTAAACAATAAAAAATTTAAGAAATAAAATTTAATTAAAATAATTGTAGATTTAGAAAAAAAGAAAATTGTTCTCACACAAAATTTGAAAATAAAACACCTCCTTTGATGAATCACTCAAGGATAAATAAATATTTCCAAACAATAGTTCAGCTAAAAAAAAGAAATAAAATCTTTTTACAATAATTACTGTTTAACACGTGTCATATTCGAATCTTACGACAGGGAAAATAGATCAAATCGCGTCATTTAACAACTAAATCTGCGTAAATTGTGCAATATCAGCAGGTGAGCTAATAATCTCTATGCTGAGTCTACAAAAATGTACTGTACTTCAAGTTCTTTGTATAGAGATAATTATGTTTTTTGAGAGTTGTCGATAACTTAAAAGTGTGTATTCAGTACTTTTTTATCTGGAGTACCATTTAAATGTATTAGTTATATACGTACCAAACACACATAAACCTTGAAGATACGGTTTTTTTTTTAATGCAAAGCTACCGTTTTTTTAATTCGCTATCTAATACAACATTATTAAAATTTATTTTACACGTGATGTAAGTCTTTTTCAAGTATTTAAATCTTTACAAACGCAATTTTAAATATTTCCCTTACAAAAAAATATGCTTTTTTTGTAACTGATTACGGATGAATATTGAAAATTTTTCATTACGAAAAGACAAATAAGATGTTTTGACGTTTTAAAATACAAATAACGCAGATTATTTGTAAGAGAATAAAGAGAAAAAGAAGCATACGTGATTTTTGTTTTACTTGTTAAAGTAAAGTTCAAACACAATTTTTAAAAAAAGTCTACTTTTCAATAATCCCAAAGTTGTACATTTGCACACTAAATTATTTTTCAATCATATATTGATATAAATCATCTTCCTCATATGTCAATAATAATTCAAGCTAATATAAATAAATATCATACCATTAACACAATATTTTTTTCTTTCTGATTATATTGAATCATGAATTTTTCCTCTGCTACGAATTCAATCACACATATTTGATAGAAAAAGTAAAAGCATTTTAAATTTGAGCTGCAAATTATATAATGAAGATTTAAGAATATTTCCCCCCCCCGCATTTTTTATTTGGTGGCATGGAATTCTTATAAAACAAAAATAAACAAGACATTTGTTTTTTTCCTCTTTGAAAAAGTTTCTTTTACTTTTTTTAAAAAAAATCAAATGAATTAAAAAAATGTTTGGCAAATATTTATTTTATAAGCGAATCATCATCAAATGTCAAATATTAATTCTAAACTTAAAATGCAAGTACTTCCTGAAACACTTAACAATACGAACTTAAATTATTGATAATATCAGTATATGACAAATAGTCATCTGTGAGTCAACTTCAGATGACCGATGTTTTTCCGAGACCTTTTCCATCTACTATTTTGATATCAAATTTCAAATTGGACAGGGAAAAATGACTATTCTAATTTCCCGCAAAGGAAGTCTTCACGAGAGTACCTCACGAAAATAAAATTATAATAATAGCTATATATAACTACGTCCAAGTTTATCCTTTCTGTAATTTGTATCCTATTTAGATACTTTAATCACAGTAAACAAAATCAAATATAAGAAAAAGAACTATCAACTCATTACTAACGTGTGGTGAAAATTTCCTGAAGGAAAATGAAATCCTTGAATGGATACATCATTCCCTGTATAGGTCGTGACAAGATTATAAGATCAGGGTAACGAGCAAAATAAATGAAATGAGATAACCTTGTATAATGACTGTTGGAATCATCCTTCTTGAAAGATACAACGAAAAATGTTTCGTGAGTAGGAGGAAGTGAATCTCACATAACTACGGATTCTAACTTAAGAAGAATAAACAATTTCTCATTATGTTATTTTTTTTCTCCTTTTTTTTTTCTATCTCAGATACATTGACACGTGTATCATCCAAGTACATAGTAACCCTGACCCATATTTACGGACGATAAGCATATCTGGATACTTTTTTAGCAGAAAACAAGTGAGAAACGGTGTTTCTCACCAAAAAAATTTTTTTTTTGAGGTTGCATGTTAGCAATCAACAAGAAATTTTTAGATATCGTTGCCGTTCTTTGCCACCAAGCCCAAGGCTAAATGCGGATAACGATTGCTTCATAAAGGAACTTTATATATTGACATCGGACTTTCACATTGTTTGTGAATTAGGATAAACAAATTATAAAAAAAGATAGAATGTTTCTCATAATTTCAAAACTAACGGAATCAATGAATATTTTTTTCCAAAAATTAAAAAAACATAATTCACGAATTATTAATAATGTAATTAATGCATAATAATAACGTATTCAATGTATACCAATAAAGTTATTTGCAATGATACTACTATCTACATTGTCACTCTTTTGTGACGAATAACTTTATTTGACAATTACTAACTACCTCACGCCTTATACATAACTAAACTACTAGAAACCTCATAACAACTTCACAAACTCTACTCTCAGACTCTTTTAACGGTCCTCTCTCTCTCCTGTCATACATATAACTTGATAACTACTAACTACCTCACACCTTATACATAACTAAACGACTTCAGACCTCATAACAACCTCACAAACTCCACTCTCAGACTCTTTCAACGGTCCTCTCACTTCTGTCGTACATATAACTTGACAACTACTAACTACCTTACACCTTACACATAAGTAAACTATTTCAGACTCCATTACAACCTCATAAACTCTACTCTCAGACTCTTTCAACGGTCCTCTCACTCTCCTGTCATACATATAACTTGACAACTACTAACTACCTCACACAACTTATATAACTAAACTACTTCAGACCTCATAACGACATCATAAACTCTCCTCTCAAACTCTTTCAACGGTCTTCTCTTTTGCCATACATATAACTCCCTCTCACTATCAGGTATACAATTGTACAACACCGCTCTTGAGAAACAGGGCCATATATTTCCTAAACATAATCAATGAACAACAATAATCTTTAGTATTTTGTTTTAGTTCATATACAACCTTTCTAGGAAACTTTACAATCACGTTGTTACAAGTTAAGTCAAGTACTAGAAATCTAATAGAATTTAAGGTATCCGATGTGAATTTTGCCAAAAACTGACAATTTTTTTATGATTTTATTTTATAGACCATCTTATTAGCTTTATAAAAATATCAAGTTTATCATTTTCCGTACACTAGAACAAAAACTATAAGAGTTTTAGTAAGAGCAGATGCCATTACTTTAAGCAAAATGTCATACTTTAAAACGCGTTTTACTCGAAATGTGTATTTTGAAAATACACAAACGGGACAGAGATTGCTCAAAAGGTTTTGAAAATAATTAATTGAAATTTTTTGTGTATGTTCTGTATAATAGTAGAAGTGTTTTCCTTCAGATTTATCATTCACTGTTTTATTACAAAATTTACGGTCCCTTATATGACAATAATCAAGGTTTTTTAAAGCAATTTCATATAACTAAGATAAAGTGCTCTAGTTTTTGTAAAAATTAAAATATCTCTTATTCTGAAGGTCATTTAAAAATAAATAACATAGCAACACGTCAGAATTGAAAAATTGAAATTTTGTTCATAAACTTTTGGTACAGAATGGGCCGCGTTTTTGTTATTTTTTGTAAATTTTTCACCATTTCTTCCCATTTTAGTAATAATAATTAATTTTTCTTTCTTAATTTTAGCATATTTTTCTTAAAATGTATTAAACAAATCTAAAAACAAAATAATCCTCATATCTCCATTTTTCAAGTAGTCGGATACCTTAAAGCTCTAAGCAAATTAAACTAATAAATTATTGAACCAAAAATATTTTACATTGAGCTTTAAATATTTTTTTGATTGTGAAAAATTTTTTGGAACGAAGTCAATTTATACATTTTATAAATATGTAACTAATTTATGGAATCCTCAAAAGACCGTTATATGAAATTTCAAAACTGCTTAGAATCCAAGCAACACATATGATTAGTTATTATAAATGACTTTAACATGTCTCAATAGGAGAAGGAAAATTAATTGAGAGTTTATTTATCTGCATTTTACTTGAAAATTTATTTATAAGCATTTATTTTACTACTTGAGAATTTGTCTACCTTAAATGTACTTATCTGTATTTTACTTGAGAATGCATCTGTTTGTGCGATGAGCGTTGAAAGCATCAAATATGCATCTCTAATAAGATTTTAAAAGGTACTAATTTTAGAATTCTTGACAATACTTATGAAATTCTTACGAAATAAATAATGAAGAGAAAATGCATGTGTGTTTGTGTGAGAAATACCGACATCGAATTTTCATCTTTTAAACAAAATAAAGCAAAGAGGTAATATATAACTATAAAAATTAATCACAGAATTAAAAGAGAATAAAAAATTCTCTTTTTACTGTACTTCAAAACCAATATAAAATACAATTTATAACCATGTAAAATTTTTAATTTCATATTTAAAGGAGAAATATAAAATCAAATAAATATAACAAATAGTAATGTATAAAAAGTAAGCTAAAAATATTATATTTTCTGGATGTTATTATATAAAGATTTAAAAGAAGAGAAATTTCAGAAAACATTTTAAATTCCAAAGTTATTAGAAACCTCAAAATGCAGAATTTTTCAACTTATGTCATTGTTTTAATTTTATTTAATAGAATCAATATCTTTTTGGGATAAGTACACAAAAACAGATACATCAAATTTTTAAAACTAAAACCCAGTGAAAGCACGTTTTTTCAGACATTTATTTCGGAAAGAAAATCGATTTTTTATTCCAAAAAAATCGTTAAGAACTGATGATATTTCATGTTACATCAAACAAAATTGGCTCTAATTAAAGATACTGGGACAATCTCACAATAACGATTTAAGATTGCTTAAAATTTGTGCGCAAATAGAAGTCCAATATTAAGACCGAGCATTCAAAATAAAATATTTTTTCTCCTTACGATGGAATTCGCAAAAGAATAGTAATTCTATGCAAATGGTAATATATATGAGAATAGTTGTCGTACATCTCTGTCGTAAATAAATGCACCTATTTCATACTATCTAATAGTATAATGTAATACTTTCATTATATGTTTTAATAATACTTTGAAAAAAGGATAAAGAAATATTAATAACACTAAAATATTCATTGTTTTAACTTCAACAATGAAAATTACCCTGGTCTAGTTTGAAGAAAATGTACAATTCTCATCATCATTTTTTTCCCTTAAGATATCATAAAAAGTTCTATTTCATGTATTTATATATATATTTGATGTGATGTGTTTGTTTGTGCCTCATACAAATCCATAACGCTGATCGTATCGCTTCAAAAAATTTTAAGGAGCTTCGTTGATATCTCAAAGATGTCATGAGCATATTTCTGCCATTTTTTTCCCCTTCAAATTTATTCTTGGTGAATTTTTTAAGACTCTCTTTTTTCATCGATTTACTTAAGGTAAAGTTTATATGTGTATATGCGATGTAACATAAATGGGGAAAATCCAAAGCGTGAAACTATGGGTGCTAATGGTTTGCATCTCTCTCGAAAAGTGTTTTTTCATGCTTCTTCATAGCTCTGGTGATATGACGTCACGTTAATCTCTGAATAAATTATCCTTGTTATATTTTATCAATTCCCCTGCACGGAACGGGTATATCTTCTCGTTTTAAATAATTTTAATTTGATGAAGATTGGAAATCGTAAAATGAATAATTATTTTTATTTTAAAACAAATTTTTTTCAAAAGAAATATGAATATGTGAACATATATATTCAATAATAATGATACCTAGATTGAAGAGAATTCAACAAAATTTTTGGGGACATCTTTTAAAAATAATAAAATAAAAGCAATTTACAAAAATTTAATAACATTAGTGTCATTCTTCAATGGAAAATAAGGGGGGGGGGGTACTACTTCAAACATTTTGTACTCTTTCCAAGTAAGTGAGTTTGTAAAACTTGTAAGTTCTAAATAAACTTTGCTCTCTTTTCGCGATGTGATCAATTTCTCCTTAAAATAAATCATAAATTAACTGTAATAAATTAATTTCATTTCCGTTTCAAAAGAACTGACTTATACATTTTTTTCTAATATTAGCAGTCACAATTTTAAAAATGTGAAGAAAACATATGAGTATCCTCTTATCTTCTTAGATAAATGCCACATTAAATTTTGAAACAGGAGAGAATATTAAAATTAATTTCGATACTTCAATTTATCTCTATACTTCGATTTTTTTTTTTTGTAATTATCTTACCTTTTTCATTAATTTCGAGTACGTGTTTAGATGACTTTTACAAAACTTCACGACACACGAAATTAATATTTTTTACACATCAAAGTTGATATTCCAAAAAGTAAAGGCCCCATTAGTTTTAAATAACTTGCTTGTAAGTCTGTTAAAACACGAAGACGACTTTGATGGGAGTTGAAATGAAGAAATTCTTTTTTCTCCCGTTAAAATCCTTGAATTATTTCAAAGCAAGCAGGAAAGTTAACAGACCAAAACTAGCTTAAATTGTGTAAACGAAACTGGGGTCTGTTTGCAGCTAAAAGGATGAGAAGTGATTCCTTCGCTGAATCTCATGCATTGGTAATGCAATTACTCTTCGTCCCAAACAGGGAACGTGATACTTCCAGTATATACAATTCCAGTTGATCCTACATGGTGTACAAAGGAGAGCTTAAAATGTTAATACACCAAAATTAATTCAGTTCCAACTGATACACTCAGTCTTCAAACAGCATGTTCTTTCGAGCTCACTGGAGTATTAGTTAAAGCAAAGATTGCATTACACGTTACGCTTCTGGTAAGAAGCACCTGACATTAATTCTTCTTTTTTCAGCAGACTTTACAGAAGTTTCAAGGTATAAAAATATCGAACATCCTCATCTAAATATTATTCGATTTTCATCAAAAAGAAGTGAAATTTTGAAGTTTTTAATATCGATGCATTTGTATGTTATTTAATCGTTTGTAGTATGCTATTTGATAATAATTACATTCACGTACATCAAATATAGATCAAGATTATAACGAATACACTGGCCTATTTCCAAATTTCTGTGGTCTCATTCTAAAATTTATGCGTCAAAATACTTAATAGGCCGTCCATCCGGTATAGTAGTTAGTGACGCTAACTGTGGTGCCGTAGGGCCTGGGTTCGAATCCCGGAGAAGGCATGGATGTTTGTATTGTATAATCCTTCATGATTTTAAATTCCTTCTTCCTTTGTGATGTGTGCTTCATGCTTGGTTCTGTAAGACCCGAGTGATACTTTGTGGTGCACGGGGATTTATAAATGTTCTCAATAAAAAAAATACTCAATAAATTTTACGATGAATAAATTTAATTCGGACAAAAGTTCTTAGCGTGAATTTTTTTTGTTAAAAAAATAAATAAATAAAAGCAAAATATTGTAGATTTACTATTAAACAAGTTTCAAGCAGCTTCGTAAAAAAATACCATCTATCAGATCTGAACTTTGTTGTTTCGATATTTGAAATTCTCACCAGTAGTTGGTCTCATTGATCACATGAAAGAAGTGTCATTTTTCTTGATGTTGAATATTATTTTTTTTTACATTTGTCAAACAAACTTTACATTCAATGATTTTTCAATTACAGTATAAGTAATTAAGAATATGAAGTCAAAAGGAAATTTAGTTCACTCTAAAGTTATAGTATATCCGATAAAATAAATGTTCCACCTTTTAATAATGGTCTTTGTTGTTCTAAAACAACTTTTACAAACTAAATTATTTGTTAAAGAATGTGCTGTTGTTTTCATTTAAGAAACATCCACAAAAAGTTCTTTATTAAATCTTTGCATAAAAAATACTGGTTAAAATATATTTAGACAGAATTATTCAAAAACTTTAATTTTTTTTATAAAAATAAAATAAAATGATTAATAAAAAACTTACAACAATAAAACTTCTTTACACAGTTTATTTAACTTGGAAGAACTGTGTAAGGGGCAAAATTTTTATAAGTAATCCTATATATATACATTACAAAAATATATAAATAATAGTAATATACCTAAGATAACTATAGTCAGGATAGAATAGATTTAGCCACATAAATACTAGAGCAAACTCCTATCCTTAGGAACCAGGAATGCAGGTTTAAACAATGTTTTTCGGCCAGCCAACCTTCACCTGAATTTGCCAATACTCTGGGCCATAGGGAAAGCAATAAATTTCTAGAGAAGTTTAACTATCATTATAGATAAAACCATAATCTATTAATGTAAAACGATACTATTATAGCCTGTAATAATTACTAAAATATTTAAATCAAAGTTAAACTATTAGATAAAGACTTACCACGTGACTCATATTCCCCGGCTATGGACAATAACAGTATCGCATAAAATTATTAATTTTTGATAAAATAGCATTAATACTATATATACACATTTAAAAACTGTATATTTTATTTTAAAATTTATAGAAAATAAAAGTACTACCTAGACATATACAATTAATTTTTAAGAAAATATACTATATATATATATATATATATATATATATATATATACAATTACACTATAGTATATAAAATTCTACATGTACACTTATTCTTACTATATTTGTTACTTGAATTTATGTATGAAGATGAAAAGCAGATTTTTTGTGATTACAATTATTTTTTAAAATTTAAAAACTGTTGAAACTGACTGTTCATAGCAAGTAAGTTATGCATGACTGGTTATGTATGTGATCAATTCAATACTCAAAAACGTTCAAGTATTGGTTAAATCAGGGGTTGACAAAATGCGGTTCGCGAGCCATTTGTGGCTCTTAGCACAGATGGCTGCGACTCAAAACACTTCTGTTTTTAAGTAGTATTATAAATAATAAGTGTCTGCTAAAAGTTTTGTTTTCTTTCTTTTTTTTTATAATTACGTGTTGAAAAAAATGCCCTTATATCTGTATATACATTAAAAAATTTAACTGGTTTAAGGCAATTATTTCTGCATTATAAATTCTTTTCCTTTTCCAAAGTTAATTGAGAATCAGTGAAAGTATTACAATTAGTTCCAAACTAGGCAAAGTTCAATTTATCAGTTAAAATGACGCCATGGTAGAAAGTGATTTCCAGAAAAGTATTTATTTGCGTACATGAGTTCGGGAGCACTCATGGATGCACAAGAGATGCATGCATTTAAGCCCCCCAACAGAAGTGACAAAAGCACATTCCATTTTTATGGCATACTTAACGGCTAATAAAACGAGTGTTTAAGGATTGAAAAATACAAAAATAAACAAAATAAATTTTAACTATTTGTGTTAAAATGAAATTCCAAAATAAAGAACTTAAAAGGTATATGGGTAAAGAAATTTTTTTCGCGAAGCTTGAAAGGTTTAATTCTCAGCATTATGATATTTTGATGATGGTTGTCTTGCATTGAGCTAAAGAAAATAAAATATTTTCGACAGTTCTTGGTTTTTAATGGAATAGAAGATGTTGCTTTATGTAAAAAAAATTTGAATATAAAAAATATTAATCGGAGCAGAGCAGCTTTGATCGCGATCACTAATGACTCTTTGATACCTTAATTATTTTGCTTCACTTATGCTTGACTTTTTTATCTCGAAAGTTTACCGACTATTAGGTTTAACGATTTGGAAAATACTTTATAGCATTAGTTTTAAATAAAGAACAACAAAGAGCACCATACACATACACATGAAAGAGAAGTAACATATGATAAATTCCTTTGTTTCAAGATATAAAATATAGAGAGAGAAGAGGAGAAACTAAAAAAAAACAACCGATATATATTTTTTAAATATTAGTTGATGTGTATTAGACATAACTCCTATTTAGGTAATATAAATAAAAAATAAATTACATAAAATTAATGTTGAAAAAATTCTTTACAAAATGTACCTCAAATCGATAGAAAAAAGTCCTGTACGTATTTAAACACCATTCATCTCCCAGGAGAAATTTCTCTTAAAAAATTCCTATTAAAATTACAATTTATTCTCAACAAAATATAATTTGCTTCCCTCATTTGAATTTCTATCATAAATATTGGAGGGGTCGATGCTCTGGAGAGAAGGGGAACGGATGATTCTTTTTTTAAAAGGGAGGGAGACAGATTATGAAAACAGGTACCAAATATAAAGGAAAGTACGGACAGTGGGTGGGGCTTACAGAATGAAATATTCTTCAGAATTCCACCCCCACATTGAATACACCCCTCGGTCGAACGACGGGATTGGAGAGTGTCCCTCGCATCACTTCACAAAACCATTAAAACCCCTTTTAAAGGGGGAAGCAGACAGGATCCAACAAAGAACCGTTGCGGGGAAAGGTGCATATTCGAATGGTGTCCACAGTTTTTTTTTTTAAATAATTTTTATTCCTTTTTTCCTTTTCAGTTTTCTTTTTCATTCTTTTTTACATAGTTATAACTTTCTTCCAGAATTTTTGAGAGAACAGTTAACATTCCCTCCCATCCCCCCTTTCGAAGAATTTGCCTTCTTTTGGAATAAAAACTGCAAGACAAGACTTTTTGAACTTTTGAAAATAAAAGGTATCAGCGTAAAGCATGTGAAACTACAAAAAGAATGTTTTCTTAAAGCAAATAGTGTTGCCAGAATGAAAATCACTGATTGATTTAATGAAGCTGCTAAAAGGGATAATAGTTTAACAAACAACACTTTAAAGGAAACGTGAAAACGAAAAAGTCATAACAGTAAAATCCACACACATCTATTGTTAAACTGCGAAGGAAATGAGAATTTTGATTCAAAATTAGACTATATTAATTTATTAGTTTTTTAAAACACATTTAAACAAATATCACAACACAAACATATTTCTTGACTGTTATAGAAAATAGATACCTTTTTGAAATTTTAAACATTTTCCTAAGTTCTTTATCGAAATAAAGATTTTTTTTAAAAAAAAAATGCCCTGAATATAATTTAATAGTCCTCTAACATTTTATAAACTTGCAATACCGATTTTACAGTAAGGAAATTTGAAATTAAAATTAGAAACTTGAAAAAAGAAAGTGAATCCCTACAAAAATTGTGAAGGAAATGAGACTCTTTATAATTTTGTATATCAAAAATTTAAAATGCTCAGTAAAAAATATTTTCTTTTGAAAATTTTTCTTCGGAATAAATACATATAAATTAATTAGTAATTTTTCCTTTCATTTCTATATTATTGGAAGAATATGAAATGTTGTTTTTTATAAAGGCAAACAAGGAAATCTGACGGAAATCTTAGAGTTATAATTTCTTTTAACTTTTATTTCAAGATACTTAATATATTGGAATTCATTTACATTTAGTACATTAATAATTATAAGGGGAAAACATATTTTTCTTTTTAATTTAAAAATATTATGTAAAATAAAAAGTGTTTCTTAAAATTTACAATAATATTAGGATTCTCAGTCATAAACACTCATCTAAGTATTAAAAATAATTAAGTCTTAAAAGATTATTTATTTTTAATTTTCAAAGAGCGAAACATTTGAAAATGAAAATGATAAATTGCACTAACATTACACTGAAATTTTTAGTAAACACAATATTCAGAAACAGCAAAAGAAAGGTTTATATTAATATCCAAAATAGAGAAGGATTAATGAAATGTATTAATTCGTTATGTTTTACAAATAGAAATATTGCGTATAATCAATTCAGTTTCGACGAAGTATTTCTAGGCTTAAAGAAAACAGCATTTACAGAATAAAGAATCCTAACCCTAAAGAATCCTCATCTTTTTTATCCTAAAGAATAATAGAGCGTATAAAAAAATTCTGACATTTTTAAATCATCAAAAATTAATTTTTAAGCATTAATTCGACCATTTTTTTTCTTTTTGAAAAAGAACATTTCAATAATGAAAGAGGGGAAAAAACACCCGTTTTGCACTGTTTTCTCAAATATTCTAATATTTAAAACAAATAAAAAGAACGAATTAGAGTCTAACTGGTTCCGTACTTTACAAACCCTTTTCACGACTCTTAAACGTAATTGTCAACATTTTATTTTCCTTTTTAAAAAATTGCCATTCAATTAATATAAGATAAAAATTCTTATTTTTGGATACCTCTCAACCCGAGTAAATAATTTTTCTATTTTCAAACTCGGTGAGTACAGTTAAATAAAAATATCATAAGAGATTTTGGAGGGGGAAAAAAAAAGAAGAAACATGGGATAGCCTCGTCAAATCTTCTGTATTTACTTTACCATCACACGAAAGTTTTTTTCTACTTTATTTTAATGGATGGAGGTAAACAAATAAGTGATAAAAAATCCAATTAAATATACCTACACAGAACTGGTTCCGGTGAACCATTTTACTGCTTTAATGTTTGACACAGCTGAATGATAACAGAGAAACAATTTGAGATTGCGTTTTACTTTAAACTTCAGATATAATATGTTTAATGCAATTCTGTAAGATTTTCTATCTGTGAATTATATAGCCGAGGAGTAAGAAAAAAATAAATATTATATTGATTCTTATATAAGAGAAAAAGAATTGGTTTATTCATGCATCTTACCATCTGCTTTAGTAATTGTGCAGGTGTACAAACCAATTTATGACAAAGCTTATAAAAAAGGAGCAGGGTTACCACATCGTATAAATCTATCTAAATTCGACTCGCGAGGGATTATATTTTTAGTCAAAAGTCAATAATTGTATTTAATTAATATAAATAATTAGAAAGGTCCTGAGCAGTAAAGAAGCTTTAATTAAATATTTAAAACTTATTAGAAAATATTTTTATTATTTATTTAATACAAGTTCTTACTTAGGAGCAATACCAATTCATAACTTACAATAATATAATCAAAAAAAATTTAATTATGAAAAGATCCTTCGAAAATTCCATAAGTCATATTTTAAAATGACTACTTTTTATCAAATTAAAAACGTTTGGTCGTACTAAATTTGAATATTCGATAAATCTAGAGTTAAAATAATTTCAATTAAACACAATGTCAAAATGTAAGAATAAACGAAATATTTTTCTTTATCCTCATATCCAAAAGAAATGTTAAATACTGGAACTTAATTATAATACTTAGGTTAACTTTTGATTAACAAAATTTTAGTTAAATCGGTTGAAATGAGTCTGACTCAATAAGAATTCCAATGGTATTTTTTTTTAGTAAATTAAAAACAAAAGTTTTTCTTTTTTATTTTGACTTAAAAATTTTTGTATTTTTCTTTATCCTTATATTCAAATGTTAAGAACAGAAATTTTGTTAAAAGTTTAGATGATCAACAGAGAACGTGTAATTTGTTTTAGATATTCGTAGCTTACAATTATGTAAATAAGCTTTATTAGTAAAATAGCTCAATTGTTAAGCGATTTTCTCATTCACTCATATATTAGCCAACTTCTACCAGTAATTTTCTAGAACAGAATATATAAAAAAAGTAATGGAATATGAATTAAAAATAACCAGTTTAGCGTGATAAACTCCATTTTTTATGCTTTTTTAAGTGTTCATATAAAAAAAAATAACAATTATTTAAATTTAAAAAAAAGTAACACTTAAATACTAAAAAAATATATATTATGAGTGAATGTACTTAATGTTTTAATCTCTTTTATTTCAGGTTATATTAAATCTAAAATGATATAATATCCAACTTTTATAAACATGTTAATTATTGAATACAATATAAACGCTTAAAAGCTAAAGTTTAAAAAATTCTTATAATGATATGATAAAATTTTATCTTTTCTTTGATCCATTCGTATAGATATAGAAATATTGCTTAGGAATTTTGATTACGCCAGTACATTTTTGGTTTCTAAAACAAATTGATATCTACAAAAGTTTTAGGATATAAAATGTTCATATAACTAATAATAGAAAAAACTGATGTAACAGAAAAAAAGGTTTTTTTAAAAACATTTTTTAATTTCAAAAATGTTTCATTATTAACGCATTCCTAATATAATTTTGAACTGTATTTTTGATGATGTATATAAACACGTTTTAACAATATTATATTTTGAATAACTTAATTGAAAACATTGATTAAAAGTGTTGGTGTCTCTTCTCGATAAACAACTTAACATAAATTAATATAAAATCAAGCTTCATATCATTATTGAATTATATAAAACAGCGATTGGACTTAAATGCTTCGAAATTTCAAAGGCACATCATGATTAATGAAGAAATAAAAATTGCTTTTGTTTTGCGAGATTTTTTGTAGGTTATCTTTCTTTCAACCTTTTTATTAAACTTTATTTTGACTTTAAATACAATGCTACAGTAGCAATTTGCTTTCATAAAAAATATTTTTTATCAAAGATATTTATTTGAAATTATTGTGAATTTAAGTGCTTCAAGTTGAAATTAATGTTCATTACGAAAGGCATCTACAACATTCAATTTCTGGTGTGTATGTTGTTTTTTTTACTTCACTCAAGGTTTAGATAAGACGCTGTAATTAAACTAAAATGGTATTAATTTGAATGTAATTATTATAAGTAAAATAGTTTTAGAATTACACGAGAAAAAAGCTTTACATAAGCTATCATTGGGTAAATTTTTAGTTGAATGCTTAGTAGTTAAACGTTATTTTTTATTGAATTTTTAACACTAGCATTCAACTAAAAATGTATCTAATGAAAAAATATGAAGCGTATTTTAAACATTTTCTCCAGATCATTTTAAAAATGTGCTATTTATGTTAGTTATATAAGTAGCACATTTATGTAACTAACTATGTAACATTAAAAATATGTCATTAACAATGAAAGTCAAAATCGGAACATCTAAGAATACCAACAAAGAATTTAAACTGCTCTTTTTGTAACCAAAACATTAAAATAAAATGTAATTAAGAATTTAAATGTTAAATTTTATATGTTAAGGTGACTGACTACGTTCAGAAACGTAATTTTAAAAAAGCGTGTAAATTAATAATTTTTTGATATTTAATGTCAGTTAAATTAGAATATAGATATAAAATTGTTTTACAAATAATATTACAAGAAAAAATTATTAAAAAGCAACTTTTTTTTGCAAAAAATGAAAGAAGAATGACATATTTTAAAACATTCCCCTTTTATGAAAAATGTTTATATAATAATAACATTTTGCCAATAAATAACTAGAACTTCTATACCGGGGTTGAACTAAAATTTTAAAAAATTCCATTAATTTCAGAATTAAGATCAATCGAAATAATAACAAGTGTTTTTTGTTAAAATTTTTCTACTTCTACAAAATAAAATATGAATACATTCCCTTCTAAATTATATATTTCAAAAAATTTAGTAAATTCCGGTATAGAAATATTTTTCATAAAAGGAGAATGTTTTGAAAATGTCATTCTTTTCTCATTTTTTTGCCAAAAATTGCATTTAAATAATTTTTTTCTTGTAATGATTACTCGTAAAACAATTTTACATGCATATTCTAATCCAACTGACACTAAATATTTAAAAAAAATTTATCCATTTATACGCTTTTTCAAAATCACGGTTTCGAACCTAGTCAATTAAACACCTTAAGTATTTCTATATTTTATATATCATAGACACACACACACACATTGATGTTTTAGTTATATATATTATACTTTTACATATTGAATTAAAAATAAATTTAAGTAAAAAGCAATAATGCCATATACAGTTTTGTACAAACTAATTTTTAAATTGTTGAAAAAAAGAATAAAAGGTAATCAATCTACTTACACGTCCATCGATCCGCAAATGGATATTTTGCAATTACTGATAAATTATTTCTCATTTCAAATAAACTGAAGCTTGAAAAAAATATTCACTTTAAATCAATTCAACAGTAAAGGATCCAGAATCAAAAAACAACGGTTTCTTTTGGATAGTTGGGATTCACTTCTTAGAATATACAGTGCAGTTTCTACAATGAATGATCTTAAGAAATTGTTCTGTATGTTTGGATAACAATACTTGTGGCAATAAATCGGCAGGTGCAACAGCACATTGAATTCACAACAATTTAGTTTGATTTTGAGTAACAAAACTCATTTGGGCTGTTTTTAGTGTATGTCATAAAATTCGAAGTATACGTACCCAATTTAATAACAACTTTTCTTTATTTTGTAACTTTATTTCCCTATTCTTGTGACATTTAAACCACAGCTGCAATTGAGCATCAAATCTACAACTACTTAAAAATCGATTTTGCTAAGAAAAGACAAACACATTTAGTTGTTTATAAAATGAAATGAGTCGTTCATAAAATAATCTTTTCTTCTTCTGTTTATTATTGTGTTGGTAATTGGGTACAGAACTGAAATGCCTGATATTGTAAAATGTAAGTTAAAACGCGCCAAATAATTCGAATTATTTAATTACTAGGCGTGTGTTTCTACAATTTTCAACAATTTTTATAGCTAGAATACTTACCACTTTTATAACTAGGGAAGTGATTCTCAACCCTTTTTTTGTTGAGAGGTACACTTTTAACAATATCAAAATTTGGTGGTACACCGGCAATACAATAAGTTAATGATAATAATTTTCAATGTTACATAAAATAATGTGTTCCAAAAAGACAACACAATGTTTATTGAGTAATTAATTACAAATTAATTATGAGAATACATATTTATAAAGCGAAATATGAGCTTGATGATTTTTGATAATTTCGTTTCTATTTGGTCGTAAAAATGATAATGCCACTCTCATTTCATCATTTACATTTAAAAGTCTTGATCTGTTTTTCATTTTAATGTTTGTTAATGCTCAAAATTCGAATCTTTGCAAATAGGATGTAAAAAATTGTAACAATATTTTTAAAGCTTTTTGGGCTATTATGAGATAATTACCTCTAATTTTAATCCAAAATGAATTAATAGACTTTTCCGAATATTTTGAAATTAAATCGCGATTATTACAGAACGAAATTAGTTTTTCCTCTTCCTTCAAAGTTAATTCATACACTTGTATCATCATGTATGGATGCACATATTCATGTGTATCCATATCACAAATAAATTACAAACCCAATAAAAATTTTTTTTATATAAATCTATCCACGAAAGGATAAGTTAAATATACCACGAATCCCCTTAGTTTATTTCTATAAAACGGACAAATGATTTGGTCTCGGATTTTATTTTGTTTGTGAGAGTAATCAAGAATTTAAAAAAAATTTGGCGGCACACTTTAAGAATTTGATGGCACATAAAAGTACTGCGGCACAGTGTTTGATAATAACTGACTTAAGGTTGGTGAGGCAAAACGAGGTGTATTCGAATCCTTATAAGATAAGGATTTGTATGCCACGAAGCACGGGGGAAGTTCGTGATAATGTAAACATGTTTAGTTAAAAAATAAAGCGTGTGTCAATTTCAAAGTAAATGAGTCATTTTCTGAAAAAGATTGACGTGTTCTTAATTTCTTCTTGATGAGCTTATTACATAATAATCCATTGCACAACTTCAGTGCTATGTTACCGCTATTATTTAAAATCTCCGTCCTCGAAGAAAGCCTCATTGTCTATTTTTATTGAAATTTTTGCGCCAAGTTTCAAATCTTGTTTTGAGACATTGTGCTAGTTTTGTTTCAAATGTACTAATACTCGATTAATGCAACAATAGTTATATAAATAAATCAATTACAGTGAATAACAAGTTAATGACTTTTCATGACGCATATCTAATTATTTCACAATGATTCTATGAATTATAGAGTAATTTGGTGTTTTCTTTCCCATTAGTATTTATAAATAACAAAAATTAATTGATTATTGATTTTTATTAGGAAATATAGTTCGGAAATAGGAATGCTTTTAATTCTGTATTTTGATGGATAATATATTGATTCTTTAAAGGAGAACTCCACTTTCACCTTTACCCTGTCTTGATCCTGCAATTTTCGGAATCGTTTCGCCGATTTCTTCTGGAGGCATCAAAAATAGAACAGATTTACACACGGTAGCGTCGTCTTCACTCCCAGAAAGAGCCCGATGCTCTTTAGAGAAACGCCTGGAGGCTTCGCCGCGGCAGGCAACAGAGAAAAGAGGAGCAAAAGTGTAGCGGATCATAGATTTCGACGTTGAGACATAAATCTTTTAGCCTTTGCCCTCACGTGACCGGAATCTGGAGTCTTCCCGAAACATTGTATTTCGTTCGCGCCGTTTCTCCATCTATATTTCTCTCTTAGGCTAGAAGGAGAAAAAATTATACTGTCTCACAGAGAAATAAAGCGACACCACAGAAAATGTCCCACACTGCTGCCTCCTGAGGGGCACGAGAAAAGTTTTTTTCTTCTGCCGCGTCGTGTACTTTTGCTCCCAATTCTCTTCTTACTATATCATCCGTTCAAGAGGTTGTGGAGATCAATAGTTTTTGTTAATGTAATTGCTTCATATTTTACGCAGAAAGATCTATTATGAACGGAATCACGTGCTAATCAATTAGAAATATAAATCTCGTCACTTTAGGAGATATAGACGCAGTTCGGATCCTTATTTTGACAAATAAAAGAACAATATTGACGAAAATGATTTTATATATGTGCGTTTGAATACTTTTTAAAAAGAAAAAAAGAGAGTTGCAGCGAACTTCCGCGTGCGTTAGTGTGAGGGCTTACAGAAGGAAAAGTTATTTTAAACCAGACACACCACAAAAATATTTACTATATCCTTTCAATTAATTCTCAGAAACTTCTAGTATAAGCTTGCGTGGAGAAAGTATATTTTAAATTAAGATAAATGTTTATAATGAAGAAACTGTACTTATTAAGAGTAACTGCAGATACTCTCTCGACTGTATTCAATAATATCCACACGTTTACTACTTTTCTTAGGAACACCGATGATTTAAATATAAACCCTTTTATGTTCTAAAAACAGCATGTTCAATAATCAACTTCACTTTCTCTCTTTCCAACTCAATTCACTGGACTTTAAATAGTAATGTAATTTTACATAAATCGCAGTTCCTTTACAGAAAGAGGTACTCCAATCAAACAATGTCTGAAAAGTATTTCCTTAAGAGGATTAGTAGAAGACCAAGGGAGAGTGAGAGTTATATTTACATCACACCATAGAGCTGCACGAGGGCTCTTGGCGACGGACCTCGTAATTTTGAACTATGGTCAAGAGATAAGGACGATAGCTGAGCTGGCACCCTTTCTTCTAACTTCTACACCGCACCCACGGAAGGACGTTTGAGACTCGAAAGAATTACTTGGATCGGCACCCTCTACGCGGGGAGGGTCTTCAGCGGTACCAGGCTCGAACACATAACACACTAACCACGAGACCGTGACCTTGACCACTAGGCTATCACGGCCACTAGAAGACCCGAACAGAGAACTTGTTACACAGATAAATAAATATTTTTTTTACAGATTAAATTCTTTCAAGAACTTGCCACATCTTGAAAAATTTCTTTCAAATGTACGCTTAAGTTTACGATAATTTAGCAAAAATATTTTATAGAAATCGGTTTTTAAAAACTCTAAAATAATTTTCTTATAGGGATAGATACAGCTTTAGAGAAAATAATCGGAGAACTTAAATATTAAATGATAAATAAAATAGGATCTTTAAAAAGTTCATAATGATGCATAGGTGAAATAGTTTAATACTTAATGTTCAATAAAATTTCAAATAATATGTATAATTATACAAATTTTATCTTAAACCTGAATATTAGATATGTTACAATAAGGGTAAAAATATGATCATGTACTTTATTTTATGAATTTACTATTAAATTAATTTTCTCTTTTCTATGGAAATTTTACGAGTTTCAAAAAGATATAAGTAAATCATTTTTCACAGAGCAGAAATAAAATATCTGATTACAGATCAAACATTTCATTTCTCAGAGAACGAAATTGAGTTTATTGGCGTTAGAAAGGAAATGAACATACTAAAGTTTAAGCTTTTCAAAAATTCCTAAGAACACACATACTTCCATTCAGGAAATTCATTGAGTTAAAACTAAGACGATATCATCCCTTCTGATTGAAAACGTATGGAAACGCAATTAGAAGTAACTCAAAGACAGAAACGAAGGGAGAGATAACTGTAATTATTGTACAAAGGAACTATACGCCCACTCGTCCACGCAACACAGTGGATACAAGTAAACAAAAAAGTACCAAAAAAGTTTTCCGTTGTTTTGGAAAGAATTTACTATTTGTAGGATCTGCTTTCTGTATCATTTTGAGATCAGAGAAGAGTTCGAGGAAAGAAAAAAACATCAAGCGAAACAAAATACAACGGATCGAAATTAGTTTTACTGCTCAGTATGGTCCGGTATCAAATTTTTTCCAGAAGTTATAAGCAAGATTTTAACAAGTTTATAAACATCATAATTGATTTCTTTAAAAAAAAAAGTCCACAATTAGTCTCGTAAAAACAAAATATATCTCTCCACCCTCCCACATAGTATACCAATGTTACTTTATACAAATATATAAATTTTTGTTCAACTGTAGGAGAAGTTTCTTCTCCTTCTCTTGCTACATAAATCTCCTAAGTTTTTCGGCTCAACAACTGAACCAAAATTAGTGGCCAGATTTCATATGATGCTACAAGAAAAATTGTTTGGATATCAAAGCGCTTGATTCAAATGTCTGTAAAAAAACTCAACAATATCTATCAATAAATAAAAGCGTGGATATTATCCAAGCTCTCTCAAAAAATTAAAAGATCAAAATTCAATAAAATTTGAAGAAAAGAAAATAATTAATCGTAATCAATGTAACATTACAATGAAAGTTTTTTTTAAATGTTGTTATTAAATTAAGAAAAAATGCACTAGAGTAATGGGCCTTTTCCCGATAATTCATTTGTTGTCATGAAGTTTATTTTTTTAAGTTTTATATTGTTTCTATGTATGATTTAGTGGTTACAAACATTGCAGGATGAAGATAGCTTTGTGGGGTTAAAACAAGTTTTGGTTATTAGGCTACATTCCCCCCTTCCTGTTTGTTAATTGCTTAGCAAGATTTCATTCTGCAGCAACATGAGTGATATTGAAAATGAACTTCATAATGTAGAAGTCCCACGTGCTCTTCTATTCATAGTATTGAGCAAATATAAGAAAAAAAGAAAAAATACACACGCATAAAGAGAGATGTTAAAATTATTGATATTTACATTCATTTAATGTTAAAAAAAATGACTAAGGAAAAACACGGAAGTCTTTTTTAGAGCAATGAGAATGTATTAGTATATATATAGCAACTTAGGCTCATATAATTAATACTGTTCTTTAATGCTGGCTATTTATACTTATTCAAATAAATATAGATCAAACAATCTAAATTACAATAAGATATGAAAAGCTTCAATTAATACAAAAAACATTTAATTGTTTAAAAATGTAATATAAACAATGTATTCATCAAATTTCCGAATGGCCCGATCTTTATTACATTTGAATGATACTATACATTTCTGAAATGATGAACTAATCACAAAAATTTTGCAACTGATTCATTTATACAAAATTTGTTTTAATTGTAGAGCTTTTAATTATTTCTTTATTTCAGTAAATCAATTGTAATATGCATAACTTAATACATAATTATTTATCAAAGTATATTTGAAATTGTGCCCTTATTCTATTTTGGCATCTTAATTATAAACTACAGAAAATGTTTCTTCAACCAAGAAACTTTATACTTGATGAAAAAAGTTCCACCGCAAACATGAAGTATACAGGCATATTGCTATCTAAAATGCATTAATCCTGAAACTAATGATTATTTAAAAGGTACGTCAATTTAAAATCTATCAGTATAAATAATGGAATATTAAGTAAAGCATAAACCTAATAACTACAAATTTCTTCTGGAGGAAATATGCTAAAAATTGAAATAAATAAAAACATACCGGAAAAAACTATCACTAAAGTGATATGTACTTAACTAATTTATTTTGTTTATGACGTAATGCCATTATCGTATGTATGTAAAAGAAAATGCATTTTTAACGAGAAAACAATTATTGCCCATGAACTCTTCAATTAAGGCCAATCATTACCTTAAGTGATTATTAAGCAGAAAAAACTAATTATTTTATATGATTATCTTATGTAATTATTAAGCAACAGTAATCTATAATCACAAACTTAAATAAGCAATTTGTATACTTCGCGAAGAAATAGAAGTGACAACAATAACTTTAAATTATTTGTAAAATACCTGTTTCTACCCTCACAATAAAATTTCGATTTGAATGCTCTTTCAGATTAAAATACGTCCTTAAAACAACGAACAACACATGCAACGTACAAATCAGACTATTTTTTTTAATTTACTGAACTATAACAAACTATTACAGAATGAGAGAACACGGTCCACTAATAAAAACATATCTCAATTCCTTTAAAAACTTTTAAAAATCCCTAGAGATGAGAAGGAAAAGAAATAAATATTTTTGAGGAATCAAGTTTTAAAAATCTACACGGACGAAAAGCATTGAGAGGAATTTTATCTAATAAAAGTATATTGATTTAGAGAAGACAAATATCAAATGTAATCTCAAGAGAATTTTCAAAAACAAATGAAGATATACTTCATAAAATGAAACATAGATGAAGCTTATTCCAGCAGCAGGTATTTTATTTTTGACAGTTTATTTTTTGTTTGAATAAACAATTAAATAATAATTTTTTTGAGAATTAAAAAAAAAACATTTTTGAAATTTTAAAGGCTTTATAAATAGTACAAATATATTACGATGTGGAGTTAACTTCAACTATTTTATAAAAATTATTCGATTAAATGAATTAACGAAAACATTTACTTCGAATGGTATTTTTTTACTAGAATATTACGCTATTGTAGAAATATAGCATTTTCCTTTTATTTTCTTTGTATTATTTACATATTTCAAATAAAAAAATTAATAACTTAAAAGAGATTTTGCTTTAATTTAAAATGAAACTATAATAATATGGGAGACTTAAGAATAATAGTTTACAATTAATTTACTCCAAATAAATAGTTAACCAAATAAGTTGCTCTCTTTGACAGTTACTAGACAAAAAAAAAGATTTTAATGCATTCAAATTTTGAATTTTTAAATATAGTAATATTACGCTCTTTCTATGATATATTCTTAGAATACACCGAGTATAAAAGGTTTGAAGACATAATAAACAAAACAGGAGAAAAAAATAAAATCAGAAAATATAGAATTTTTTTAAAAGAAAGAAATGCCTTCCCCTCTCAACGAACTTTCCCCCCTCTTTCCTTCATGTTATTTCTTTGGTAAAGTTGGAATCTCTAATCCGGCGGCGACTTTTGCTTCTGAAAAGCGGCGCTCCTCAGCCGTTGTTTCAAAAGAAGGAAATAAGAGGAAAAAAAAGAATAATAAAAATAAATAAAAGTAAATAAAAAAAGAGCAAATAATACCACCCCTACACGGCTGGAGAAGAGCAAACCCCTGCACGGTCGTATTAGTGGCGACTGTCCATTAGAAGGCGGCCCGCGGGTCTAATGCCTCCTGCACAGTACCACCTAATCGAATTCATGATCTGCTTACAAAAAGAGACAGGAACGAAAGAAACAGACAGTCTTTCTTTTCTTTTCTTTCTTTTTTTCAAGGAAAGGTATATAAGCGCAAACGTGAGGGAGAAGGATGTAGAGAGGAGGTGTGGGAGGGAAAGCATGTGTCCAAAATGATTCTATCCAGAGGTAAGAAAGCTGCTGGTAGGTGACCCTATAAAGATGTCCGGAAAAAAAAAAAACGAAAAAGATGACACACGACGTAAAAGCAAGAATAGATAGCAAGAAAACTCACAGCTGGCCGGCATGAATATATTTTGTGCGACTGTTGGTCAACCAAATCATATGTAGTTCCGATATAGATCAAGCCCCCCCCCCTTCATTCCCCTTTCCTATACGTAAGAGTTTCAATAAGAATGCAAAAATGGGGTTTTGTTTACCAACTTAGACAAGACATTAGCCGAAAACAAAAGAGGAGAGATTGGTTTAAAAAAAAGAGGAGGGGGAAAAGGCAGCTCGACCTTTCTGGAGATTTGTTATGCATCTCCAAAACACTGTCCAGAGGAAAGAAATCGAAGGACACAAGGATGAGAGGGAGGGGGAGGGGAGAAAAGAAAATAAACGCACACGCATATATTGGGCAAGAAGGAAGAAAAGAGGGAATCCCATTTTGTATTGAAAACACGTGGACATGGATATACATATGCTTCTATACATACGCGATGGTCATCACGGACGAAGAGTCTTCTGAATTGCAAATATGGTCAACGGAGGATGGGAAAAATACAAGATGGGCGACAGGGAAGGGAAGAGAAAAAAAAAAGAAAGGAAAGAAGAAAAATCTAAGTCCCCATTTTGTATTTTCTCATATTTGCTTTTCCCGTTTCTTCCCTTTTGCTCCTCCGTATCATGTTAGCCAGAGTGCGGAAACGATATTATGCAAACCGACATACGCCGAGTGCTGATGGACAGTGTCAACAGGATAGAACGTCCGAAAAATTCAAACGGCAAGCACGCCTGCTTGACCTGATGGAATGGAATGGGAATATGTGCGGGAGGGGAGGTATGCATATAGAGATATATACATGCACTGAATTGGACACTGGGAATATTTTGGTGGATATAAAGAACTTTAAAGGAAAAGGCTAAGGAAAATATTTTGGTATCAGCTTGGAATGTTTACTTTTGATTCGGACGATTGAATGATGTGGTTTTCTGCTCCTTGAATAGTTTTTATCTTTTTTATTTTTGTATATAAAATTATTTCGTATCACTGATTTATTAATACGTTTACAATAAAAAAAAAACATAACGTAAAAAAAATACCAAACTAAAAAAAATAATTTTCTTTTCATTTTAAATTCTATTGCTTAGGATCTTAAAATATTTCAAGCAAATAGTGCACGCAATGTTTTAAAAAAATCATTAATTAAAATTGACAATGAAATAATTTTATCTCCAGAGATTAAAGCGCAATTTTTCCAATTACAGAGATAAAAGGATTCTTTAAATTGATATGTGCTTCTTTTCATTTTTAAAAATATTTATCTATAAATTTCAAGCACAATTAATATAAACTTCAAGCACAATTAGAATTTTCCTTCATGCCTTTCTTTTTCTTTTTTTTTGGCCATGGTTTTCCGATTAGTCCCTCTTAGGGTCCCTTTCTAGGCAGCCAACCCACCCGAGTTTGGGACGACCCCTAGTTCTCGGACGCTCTTTTTTAAAATAAATATTCAGCGTAATATATATGCCATTGAAAGTGATACATATTAACTTCACCTCAGGAATATTGTTTTTAATGTCGTTCCATAGAAGCAACATGAGGTCTATTTGAGAAGAATCTCTTAAATTTGAACGAAAGTTACGAGACGAGAGAGGCTGGCATCCAATCTCCATACTTCCCCTCTTCGCCAGCAGAGAAACTTTGAACCTCGACAGATTTATAGAGCTTCACCCCCCCCCCCTCAGATTTGAGGATCTTCAGTGACCCCCAGACTCAAACTCACAACTTGACAGAAACAACACCGGTCATGAGAACGGTTACCGAGTCTAGTCACCTCAGATCGATATGACAAACAGGTTGCATAATCTTTCTATTTGGTAATGTAAATCCCAAGAAAAATTGAGTTTTTAAATAATTTTATAATTACTCTTCATTTGCATCAATTTACAAAATATTTAGTCTTTTAATATTCATTGCATTTCTTAAACTTTCGATTTTGTAGAAATAGCAAAATATCGTCAAATATCGTATATTCTTTAAAAGCTCACGTTTATAAGAAATTTTTTTAGAATATCAAAACTTCTAAGAAAAAAAAGAGAGGGGGGAAAAGATGTATAATTATCAAAAATACAGCAATTAAAGAAAAGAGAAAAGTTATACACGATTGATAGAATACAATACCAGAAAATTGACAACTTTTTTTTTATGGTATTCGCTTTCACATTTGAACAACAACAGTTTTTTACTATTGCAAAATAGTATTATTTTCATTATTTAGCTGTGAGTAAGCAAAGATTATATGAAATATGAGTGAACAGTCAGTGATAAAATTACAGGTCACATAGTTTTGATAAATTTTGAATTATTCAACACATAATCTCTTCACTGTTAAATGATCGTTAATAGATTAATCGCATATCTCCCTTTTTACATTTCACTTGTATCATTATTTATAAAAAATAGATAAAAATAATTAAGTTCAGTGATGAATGAAGAATGACATCGCAGTAGTACGTGAAGCGCTAAAGAGTGTATAAAAATGACAAAGCACATCACAATAAAATCTTACATATGCTTATCCAGTCATTAGCCTCCTTTAAAATAATTAACCTCAAGTCCTAGATCATAAATGAGTGATATATTGTAAAATGGAATTAAGAAATATTACAGTTTAGTATCAGATTCAATCAGCAGCACATGATTCAATCAATAACAATAATTTCTAATTAAAAAAAAAGAACAAAAAACCTTTCTAAAATGCATTTAATAGTCAGAACAACATGTTTGTGTTCAGTGGCGTAACATACACCCCCGCATCGCGGGAAGCCCCAGGATTCTAAAGGGGCCCACAGCCTATGTTATTGTATGGTTTTGTAATCCTTTGGAAGATCCGGTTTGGGGCTAAAAACCTGACTTTACAGGGGGTCCCTAATTTCCTCCGTTACTCCACTGTTTGTGCTTCACTTTACAAAATTACAATACTTATAATCATAATCATTTATGAACAGGGGTGGGGGCAAATAGCAGCATGTAAGCCAATGTGGCCAGCACACAAAGACAATCAGAAAATCAAATATAGAGAAAGAGTTTTCAATATTTTTGGTCGACATATATTTGTGAACAAAGTTTTTTCATGTATGAAGATCATCAAGAATAAATATGGATATAAATTGACTGAATTAAGTTACAATGAGCAATCACAAGCATAATTTATAAATAATTGTAGAAAAGTCTGATAGGGTACATTTGTTTCATGAAACCGATTCTAAAATTCAGCGTGCCAGCAAGCTATACATGATATGAAGTAAGCACAGTAAATAAATTGAATTAAACTGCCACTATTTTATTTAACTTATATTGACTGATTTTTATGGTGCAATTTATACCTTTTCTAAGATGCCAAGTTTACAAATGAATGCAATCATTTTAAAAGGGTGCGGCACTCCGGTTCCATCATTTGTCCTTTGAGTCAAAATAATTGCCCGTCCCCGATTTATGAACACTGATTAAAAAGTTGAAGAGATGGTTTTGCTCATAGAAAAATTCATACGATTCAGAGAATAGAATGCAATGTTCAAAGAGAATTGTACATGTGATAAATAAACAAAGCATTTTAATTTCAAACTATTTGAAATAATGCACCCTTAAACAATAGAACAAAAACCTAGTATTTGTGCTTAAACACACACACACACACACAAAAAACTAACCTTAGTAAATTAAAAACACGACCTTTTCTCTTCATCTTTAACCATAATGCACCATAATATCGAGTGCATACAGGTGGAAAATGCAACTTTAGAGTCAACGTCCCGAGTAAAAAATATGAAAGGAGGGATAAATATATTCTCTAAAAAAACCATAACTGTACTTGCGGAAGAAGAGAGTAACATTTTTTTATACATACATTAAGGGGCAGAGGGATAATAATCGGGCTGTAATAAAAAGAGTGGGGATAAAGCGGAATCAGATATATTATGCTCACAAAGAATGGAATCCACGAGAACTTGGTGAGTGAGCGTCTGGCACGCGTTCGACGTCAGGTAAGAGGCACTTCCCGTGGGGGGTGCCTACAACATTTTTTTTCTCCTCACACCGGGCTATAAATAAGCTAAACCGGTCCCTGTACCAAAGATTCACAATAGGGAATCAGACTGGATAATATAGGAAGAGGGGTGCCCCAGAGTCAGCACGAGCTCGCACGTGACAGCAGGACGACAACCCCGTGCCCAGGTGTTAGCTTCAGTGAAATTTTTTTTTCCAAATACATTCGAACTTTTTAATATCGAATGCAGGGGGTGAGGGATACAGATGGCCCGGGGCCAACGCCCGCCGTCCCTATCCTTCCGCATACACAGGGAGTGCGTTTCCGGGTTAGAGGCTGAAAGTCGTGAATTTTCATCCTCCTCTAAAAGCGACCTTGAACTTAACTTCCAGGATGGCTTCTTCATAGGAGGTAAAAAAGAAAAAAAAAAGGAATATTTATTTGTAGCAGTAAAAAAAGTTTTGGATAGAGAGGGATTTGGAAAGGAAAGGCACAGGATAACCGGTAGAAAGGTTTTTATATTGAACTTTTGGTTGTATTTCATTGGCGACAAGGACTAATAAAAATTCAACTGGTACATTCCATTTTTAGTCCCCGCCTTCTCTTTACCGATACATCTGAATATTGTGAAAATGAAACAATATTCTCATTTTAACTAAGGCAAAAAAAAAAAAAATATTTATATCTGCATTTATTAATGAAATATTCCTCTATGTACTACTTAATGACCAATTTGATCTTATTACTCTGAAATAAAGTAACTTGTGACGGATCAATACGCGTCTATGACTAACCCTATGGGGACTCCTCTGGGGAAATATTTGTACCAACCAACTTTCACCGAAGGAAGAAAGCGTGATTATGTAAATTAAGTATATTATATAAATTCTGCATTCGCGAGTTTTGGAGTTTGGTGAGTGAAGGAGCGTGGATTTATTGAGTGCAAATCTAAGTATCAGTTGAAGAATTCCAAGAGAGGATCACTTGGAGGTGATCGAATCCAGTTAAAGATTACATTCAAGGTCTCAACAGTAGGACTTCACAAGAGTACAGGTATCGTGATCCTTATTTAAATAGAAGTTTAGCCTATTATTGCGCGGCGTAGTTGATATTGAGCTTGTATAGGTATCGTGGAATCAGTTGAGGGTCCGTAATATTATCCCCAGGTTAATGAGTCTCACCTTCGCGCTCTGCATACTGATCATTATTCATAATTAGATTATTATTGTGCTAGCTTGATATTTTGTGTCAATAAAATAATTAGAGTGAATCATGTCGCCTGATTATTCAGTTCTTCTCACACATCTAGCCGGGTCCGAGAGTAGACAAGGGGGATTAGAGGGAAGCAGGATCCGACAAGCACTACAAACTAAATAAAGAAAAGTAATTCAAAAAACCAATTTTTTTTCTATATAGAAAGAATATATGTTAAGTTTTACTTCCACTTATCACATTCATAATCTTATGCTTCAAAAACGATGACACTGAAAATGATGAATTTTATTACATAATGTCATTTAATAATTTAAGAAATTTTCCAACCCTAATTCATTAATTATCCATCAATAACTTGAGAGAACACATTGTATTAATAGCTACAGAGGGATTTAAAATGATAAAAAATAAATAATCACTTTTTGGTCTAATTTATTTTTCACAAAAATAGAGAAAATTAAAATGATATATTATTGTTGTTTACAATGATCCTTCTGGCTTACAGACACACAGCAATCTTTCAGATATAGAATTGCTTTGAATCCATACAAATAATTACTTTTTAATTCGAATCAGAAAGAATAAACGATTTTTAAATTTTTAATTAAATATTAAAATACTTCATTTAAATAAATATAAATAAATTATTATACTAAATCATGATAAAGCAGAAGTAGAATATAACATAGTTGATTTAATGCAGAAATTATAATAAACTGAAGAATTCCGATACTTAATTTTATTAAATTATACTCAAAAATCTCGTATTTTGTTGCAATCTATCCGTCTAATTTATCTCAAATTTTCCTATTGACTTATATCTAGAAAATATAGTTCATTTTTATCTCTGATAATTCATACAGTTATATGTTTTCCATATGTTATATTTTCTGAAATAAAAAAATAACAGACGAAGGACATGTTGCATACATATTGAATTAAATATGGTCCTTTTATGAGACAGACAACAAATAAATTGTGAGTACATTTACAATTTTTCCCTTTGCTAAAATCCAAGTTTCTGAGCATTTTGTCTAAATGACATATATTTTGGGCGTTTTATGCTTGGTAAATTGTAAGTACGCACACACCTAAAGGGAATCATACCACGAATCTTTTTGAAAGGAATCGTGCACAAGGAAACACCTGAGTTATTAATATTTTTTTACACTCCATACCACTAGCAATTTCAAGCCCTCGCAACACCACACACTTCTGTTATAAAATAGTGGTTCGCACTCAATTGAAGGTAATTGCGACCTATTACGGGCTTCCGTTAACGCCGATTTTATTTCATTTTATTTCTATATATTTTTTCCCTTGCTCACCTCACGTTAGGTTGAGGGAAAAACCGGTTCATCTAGCTCCCTCCTCCCCTTCTGTTCACAGTGAAGATGATGATCAAAGAGAATTTTTTCCCCACTTTTTTTCAGAGTGGCTTGCCACTTTCTCTTTCTTCCGGAAGATTCTCCTATCCTATCTTTCTCTGCTTTACCAATTTTAGGGGGGAAAAGACAGAGAGAGAGCGAGAGAAAAAAAATTTTCTTTCAGTTTATTAGGACAAAACGAGGTGGACTAAAGGGTGAAAAAGCAAGTGTTGGGGGAAAAGAAAGAAAAGGAAAAGAAAAAAATACCGCAGAGGATTAAGAAAGGATTTTGAAAGATTGACACAACAGAAGCCCAAGGTAAAACAAAGAGAACCGAAAACCTACAACGAGAAGTGATTGTTGAAAGCGCTGTCAGGTCGAGAGGGGGGTATTTTTTTAACAGCTCCACGTCCGTCCGTATGGGGTCAGTACGTGTGGTACGCTCTCGTTTACCGTCCATCAGGATGGTATTTAATGCCGGACGCAGCCGTAAACACAGCCACCTTTTATCAGACTGAGTCCCGAAAAAACACGAGGGGGTCGTATAAATGTGGATCCGCAAGGATTTTCCACAGAAAAGAGAAAAGACCAGGATCGAAAACCATAAAGTTTAATGATCCGGAGAAAAGAAGACTAAAAAGAAAGAAGGAGGGGTGTAAACGCGGGAGGGAGAGATGAAGTATCCGTGTCGAAAAGATCAGAGCATGCAAAAAGAGCAGCTCCGTGTTGAGTGTGTTGTATCTTTTCTTCTTCTTCACACCATGGGGCGCGAAAAAGGCTCACTCGGATCAAGGGCAACAGTTATTCGGATATAAAGAACGGTGGCCCAGAATCGATTGAAGAAGGAAAACGAAGAATGCCAATAGTTTCGGAGACTTTTAAAATATTTTCAACGTAGGTAAATACAGGAGGAAAAATGATGGAAGGAGCCAGCTGGAATTCGCTCAGCTGGATATTTATTTTTTCTAGTACGTAAACGCAACAGGGGAATATGTTATGCAGTCTAAGAATTAAATGAAATATTGTTATGGATTGCCTACATTTCACACACACACACGCGCGCGCACACACACGCACACACACACACACAGTTCCACTTAATTTTATTAAAAAATCTGAAAGAGTGCGTTTCCGAAAGCACATTGATAACAAATAGACAATAAATCATGTGTGAAAAGAAAAAAACTTGAAATTGCCTTTGACGGGTTTATATTGGCTACATATATATATATATACTTGGCATTTGAAAGGGGTGGATGATAAACTTCAGTGTGCTACTCGGAGATATATTTCCTATTTTCGAATTTTCTGTAACGGAGTGATTTAAGTAATTGAAAAAAAATTACTTCTCTTCTGATGTCAGGCAAACTATTAATGTTTGATGTTGCAATTGAAAATTTTATTGTATTTCTGCTAGATTTTGGGTAAATAATGTAAGTTGCTAAAAATCTACATACAACTTTTTTCAAAATAAATACTCAATATTAATTACCTAGATCTTTTTATTGATTTTTTACACGTAACCTATAACTATATTCCTATTAAAAAAAACGATTTTTTTTTTTAAAATTCAAAAAAAAAAAAATCCAGCATTTAAAGGTTAAATTTTAAATTAAAGTAATAACAAGTATATTAAAATTTCTGAAGGTTAAAATAACGTTTAATTCCAATGCTACTATTTATAAATAAATGTAACACGTTAATCGAAAAATTAAAATAAGGAGAATTAGCGTGAATTTCGCTTCCAGTTCATAATGTACATCCATAACCATTAGGTGCATAATAACAAGAACTAAAAAAGAAGAGGTCGGGTGCTTGGAAAAGGTAAACAGGCCGTAGCGTCTGAGGGGGGATAGGTTGGGAAAATTAGAAAGAGAAAGTCTGTTCGTTATTTCCTTCACGAATTCCGTGAAATGGATTGGCGAGCGAAAATGTTATTCTGATTCGAGTCAATCGATCCATCATCACGGGTCCGTCAGAACAGATTTAACGTAATCGCGAAATTGGTCCAGGAAATGAGTTTGGAACCTTCATTCGCAATTCCCTCTCTAACTCCTTCGCCATCTTGCCTTCGGAGGAGCGATTTAATCATAAGCTAATCCTCATATAAATTATTGGGCTTTCCCATTTCCCAAACTTTGCCTTGTTAGAAAGGAGAAGAACGTTGCATTATTTATTAAAGGGATGAGAGAGAGAAAAATAAAAGCGGGTCCTCTCTTGTACAGACGACTGAATTCGGTCAGAGCGTTTAACGAGATGGATTTTTCATGGATTGATCAGTGAAGGATGAATGTTTAGTACATAAAATTGCAACGGAAAAATAATTGTAACCGTCATATAATTATTTTAGTGAAAATTAAACAAACAGACAATGATATGTCATTCTATGCATGTAATGTTTAATAAAATAAAATTTACAAACATTTTTTCTTGCGACTTTTTTAAAATTATTTATATATATATATATATATTATAATACTCGTTATATCATTAAGTTGTTTGTCTAAATCTTTAGATATAATTTCGTAAAAATAATTTTGACAGAAGTTAAATATTAATTTCGCAAAATCACTTACATAATGTTGTTCTTTGTAGCTAATTGGCTAATATCTTTTTTTAAAAATTATTTTACAAAATCCTTAATGAAAGTAACACATTGACACACTATATATATAATTTTTTTACACTTGCTGAAATTCATTACAATAAGTCACTACATAGGATACTAATTAAAAAACATAAGATTTCTACGAAATTCGTTAATATGTACATTTATTGAGATGTAATATGAATAAGCTTCGGTATATATAGTTAGTATATCTTCTTTACTAAGAGAGTTTCCCAGTCAGTAACAAATTAGTATTTAGAATATTTTTATCAATAATTACAAATCAGTGAATTTTATCTCTTTGATATTATTATTTGGACTAAAAATACAAATCCAAAATTACTCATAAACTTAAGACTTGCTTTAATAGTTGAAATTTATACATATTCAAGGTGGCAAAACTAAGCATCCTTTGAGAATAGGTTGGATCCGTCTTTTCATTTTAATTAGAGATACAATGTCCAACTCTCAAATTTTTTTTTAAAAAATATGTTCTATATGTAAATTTATTTTTTCAGCAAGGGGGAAGAATCGGTGAAACGCATCTGTGTTACGCTCCTACTGGCAAGTTTGTTGTTTCTAAGAAAACTATTGTATGCATGATATCTATAGCAATTTGCGTGAGTTAGTTACTTCTGCACAATTCTCACATGATTATTTCTAGACTCCGGTGATTTAATTAATTTGCACACTGACTTCTACTTAATTATTTCTGGTCAATATAGAGGTTAAAGATATGGGTGTCAGAGTTATAACTGTAATGGTCACTTTTTTGGAGTTAAGAAACTGTAGATTTTAGGGACTTAAGGTTAAAAAAAACATATATAGTAACGGTACTGTGTTCAAATAAATAGATCACAAATAAACTCTTTTCGAATGCAATAATTAATAAGCATTAAAATATTTTTTTAAAAAATTTTGGAAGTAATTTCTTTTAGTGAGATGTAATGAAATACCCTGACGCCACAGTCAGTCAAATAATACCCGAGAATACGAAAGGGAAAGCATGATGAAGAGAATTCGTATTAGAAAGCAGTGGGATGAATACCAGAGGGGGATAAGAGGTGGTACGAAGTACACGTGTAAGGGGGAGGATACTTTCCCTGATACAGGGAGAGAAAAGTCGCATTAAATGAGTCACGCGGCCTATAGCCCCCTCTTCTCTTTTCAACCGCCTAGGGCCACGAGAAAAAGAAGAATGGGCAAGTCTCCTACGGATCGAATGCCAATTATTGGAAAATATTAACAATAAAAAAACCCTTAATCCATCATATGTAAAATTATCTAAAGGGTCAGATAATACAACGAGGTATGCCACTGTGCATGGGATGTAAACGCATGAAGTAGTAAAATTATAAAATGCTTTAAATTACATGTATATATTGCTAAAGTAAAAATAGATTAGAAATTAAACATTGATTAAGAACAATGTTTACCTGTTAATGGGATACGCATATTACTTCTAAAAATCGAATAAAAGATATATGAACATTCCAAATTTCCATTTCCATACTGATTTCGATTTTCTAAATGATTTTGAATAACCTTTGACATTACACTTTTGCCTTTATTTGGTTAATAATTATAATATTTAATTTAACTTTTGCATTGCCAGTTTATTTGAAGAAAAGAAATTTTTTTTGGTTGATTCAAAATTGGCCTTATTTTTTATAAACTAAATTATTTTGAATATCCCCTATTAAAAGTTTAAAACGAAATTTTACTTGAACTAAGTTATCAAATCAACATCTAATTTAAAATAAAATTAAAGTATATATATATATATATATATTACATAAGACTAGACACCTGATCGGGATATCTGTTTACGCACCTCAGGGTCCAAGATCAGGTATACGTGACCGGCAATTCCCATATGGTCAAAGTAGGCCTTGGCCCTCAAGGGATGATGTGCCACTGCGTTAAGTTAATATATATATATATATATTATTGCTTACTTTAATATCCAACTAAAACAATGTATCTCAGTATTAGCAACGACTTTCAGTCGGATGACGTAGTTAAAACCGGAGTCTTAACTACGCCCATACTCATTTTCCCACATCGCACCTTGTACGAATTTTTAAACTCAATTCGATATGCATTGAGCACCCTCAATTGCTGCTAACCGCTAATTTTGGTATAAGAATTAGAGCTTAAGATCGTATATCACCAATCACAAAACTCGTAATTTTAACCCCAAGAATGTCACAACCCTACGGTTAAAATTACCGCAACATTCCATTAAAAAATCAAATGTTAAAAAGGGAAAGAAAAATTGCTCTGAAAGCATAAGATTTTATATAAATAACATAAAAAATAAAAGAGTAATCTCTCAGTTTTAACTCATTTCCATTTTCTTCAAAAATATCCTAAGATAAAACTCAAAGTCTCGAAGTGTTTCGATAGTGCTTTTTGCAAACTAAAAATTTCAACGTCAATTTTCCTCGGAACGGAAAGATTGCTTTCCCTCGCAAAATGCCAGCTCGGCAGTGAAGTTATTCGCTCTGACATGCCTCCGCCTCCCTTGATCTATGCAAATGGCAGGAAGGGAGGTGACGGAGCAGATCCTTCCGAAAGGGTGATCAGGAAAAGGCCCCCACCCGATTAGAGCTCAAAGAGTTGCTTCTCCAACAACCATTGGTTGAAGAGGGTGAGACCCCTTTTGCATTATTCCGGGAGCAGAAAGGGTGGGATGATGCTCTCAGAGATGAAGGGAGGGGGAGTTTGTGACATGTACGGATGAATCAAACTGTAATGAAGCATTTTTAATGCGAGGAACAGGGATGTCTTGTGCATGCTTTCGCAAGGGAAAGTAGAAACCCTTGCTGTTTCCTTCCTTGTGATTAGTGATTCCCCACCGGAATATCAGAGGCAGAAAGAAAAATGGGTGGAAGGCTCAAGGGTAGGGTATCGACCGCTTTTCTTATTTTACTTGAATTTTTCCAGTTCACGGTAATTATATTTCAATAGGTATGAGTAAAATGATCAAAGTAGAGCACAATAACTTTTTTCATGTATATGTTTACATATTTCGGATGTATTTTTAAGACTTTGAGTAGCTAGGATTTAAGAATATTTTAAATTCAAAATTTAGTAATCGTGATGCTGAGATGTCGCTATCTAAAAATGACTACAACTCTTTTAACAACAAATAACAACTATATTTTGCAACTACTAAACCTAAACTACCTTTCACCTCATAAAAAACTTCACATTTTTTCTACTGTCAGACTATCTCATACGCTGCTGTCCCTCTAATACCATAAACAGAAATCCCTCACACTGTTGGAGATACAACTGTAGAACACCATTGTTGAATCTGTGCCATCTATTTCCCAAACAAATCGGAAATTATAATTACTAATATAATAAAAAATTAGTAAAATAAAAATTCGGCTACATTCTTCAGGATAAAAGTAAAATAATGTTTTATATTCCTCTTTCACACGAGCTAGGTTTACATGCACTTCGCATGAACCATAATTAATTGAAAAATTAATCATACATTTCCTAAAAAACACATATATTTGTTTAAGGTGTAGCGTACGGTTTATGTATATCAACTTTATTCACTCTATTTAAAACATTTTTAAAAGTTAAAATTTATTTTAATCAATTATTGTGATTTTACAGGAAGTGATATAACTGCATGTTTTGAATGTTACAATCAATAATAATAACACAAACAAGACAGACGGATAAAATATATCAAATGTTTGCGACCAAAAATCAAATACAACCTCATATATCTCACTCTGGCAGGTTCAATAAAAAAAAAATCTCATCACATGATCAATATTTACCGAGAAGAAATTGGAAAATGAAATTCGGAAATAGAGAAGTAAAGAAATATCGACTGAAGATGATTAAGCAGGAAGTCAGCATAAAGTGAAACAGAGCAACGGAAAAAATAATCAAATGACAAATAAAAGGAGTGAGAAAGCAATACAGATAAGAAAGGACAGCGAATCTTAAAAGAGAAAAGCGATGCTGCAAAAGAGAAAGAAAAAAACAGCCGAATCCTCAGGAAACGTCTTAATTGGGCCGACCACTTTGCGGCCAACGCGGGCTCTAACTGGAGACGAGTCCTCCGATGGCAAAATGTGCGGAAATTGATGGCAGAGCTTTTAATCCTCTTAAAGAGAACGTTGAGAGAAGAGAAACATAAGACAAAATAGGGGGCTTTCTTTTCTTTTGTACCCCCTCCTCTCTTTTTCTTGAGAGACGCGTGCGCCATGACTTACCCTGACATTCCCCGGCTTTTCTGCTGCGTCTTTTTATTTTCGTTCTTTGTTTCAAAAATCCCGGTCAGTCCTAATGTCATGTTGAAAACGACGTCCCCCCATCAGAGGCAAAGGAACACCGACGTATATGATTACGTCCCTTGCATTTTGTTTCGAGATTTCATGAGTAAGGGGAGAGAGGGAGACAAATAGAAATTGGAGGTGGAGGTGGAATTGGATGCATAAAACTATTTTATACTTTGCTTTGCAGCTTGGAAAAACTGGCAATACAATACTTTCCCCCGTGAATGGAACTTGGATTGTCTTCGGCAAAAGCGAGGCAAGAAAATATGTGATAGTAGGGAACAAAAAAAAATGTAGAAGCGTGTAAAAAATACAAGCGAGATCGATGTGGGCATCTTAGCAGATAAAACAAACGAAACATTTTCACAGACTTAAAAAAAAATTCCATATATTTTTTCGGTATTTTTGGTGATTCAATATCATTTTTTCGAAAGTAAGGAAAATAATACGTTTACGACAGGAAGAAAATTGGACATCAGGATTCAAAATTTAGGCAAGGTCTTCGTAATTCAAGCTATATCAATAGAAAATACCTGATTAAAATTATTTAAAATGGATTAAGAAATTACATTAAAAATTCTTTTGAATGACAATTTACAAGTAATGTTAACAGGATGATTTCTAATTTAATAAAACACATTTCTCAAGATTCTCAAAAAAAAATCTTGTGTTTCAGTCGGACCTATATTCTACGAACCCCTATAGTGCAAATTTCTCTATTTTGCGAGCTTTCTCCTGGAACTAAGAATGAAGTATATTGAAAAATGAATTTCTATTTTCGAATTTTCCACATAACGAACGTTTTTTCTGACTTCGTTAATTAAAGGTTCGACTGTATTTGATTCCGTTATGAATTTTGATTCATTCAGTTCAAATTTTTGTTGTAGTTTAGCTAGTATTTTTTACAAGGTCCACGCGCATGACAGAGAAGTAATTTCAAAAGAATACACTGTTTCACTTAACTATTCAAGAAGGAAGTAAAGTCTAATTATTAAATGAGATGATAAAAAATATATTTATTTATTTATTATAAAACAACAGAAACACAACTTTTGATACTAAAATAAGAATTTTCAGCTTAGAGTCTCACCATACAATTGAAAACCTGTTAATTCCCTAAAATTACTTATTTTCATATTACAAGCATTTAAAAAAAACCATTCTGGACAACGACACTGCTTGGACAAGCGAATATAAAAGACGTTTAATGTAAAATTTGATTTTTCGTTTTTAGAATTACATTCCAAGGTACTAGAGGCATCCTCAGGTGATACTAACACCAAAACTCATTTTCATGGAAGTAAAACACAGACGATCACTTAACATTTTTAGACAAACAGGACGGTTGAAAAACCGTCTCGCCCAGCACTTAAATAGTTCCCCTGCTATCAATGATTCCGAAGCTCAGTTGGAAAAATAATAAAAGAACGGTTACTCAAGAGCTCGTAACATTTCGTCATTATGAATATGAAAAATGATTTAAAGTAAGTAAATCGGCAGTCAGTAGTTTGCAAATGACCGGTTAGGCGATAGTAATATTCAAGAGGGGGAACAGAGGTACTTGTAGAAATGCATTTATAAAGAGAGAGAAAAGAATAAAGGGAGAGGGGGCAGACAAAAGGGGGGAGGGTATAACGGGCTCCCACCATTGCATTTGTTTCAACTTGATTAATGGGGCACTGGCATCAGTCCCAGCACAGCTATGTATTGATCGTTACGAAATACGCGGGATCAATTACACTAAGTGGTCCCGACTCGAATCTGTAATAACAATGTAACGCAATTGCAACGCTGAAGGCTATTTGTTTCCGGCGTCAAAAAGCTACTTATAGGGCTCGTGCCACCTTGAGAGGAAAAGTGCGCCCCTTTTTATTTCGCTTCGACTCTCTGCGCGTAGGTTTTTTTCTTTCTTGCTTCGTTTCCTTTTTAAAAAATGAAGGAATGGAAAGAAACATTTCATTTGCCAATGGATGTGGAAAAGTAAATAAAACACATGGTCGAAAAATTAAAGAATAAAAATGATGCTTTTTAGGAAATACATAATAAAATTCTTTTAAAAGGTTAAAGAAATTCTCTCCTCAGTCTTTCGCAAAGCAGTCAACATCAAATACAAAATCGACAATTTTTAAAAATTTTTAATTGCGATTTCTTTGTAGGTCGCTATTATTAAGTATATACCGAAACAAAAATTCTATTATAATATGTATACTTTATGATATACAAACTGTATACCATATGTAAATTGCTATATATACACTTACGTATAAATTACAGTACACATAGTGTGACCTGAACGCATTTAAATTGTTTTTATTACAGACAAAAATTCAATCTAAAATAAAAGACAATATTTGGAAACTTCTGAATCTTCTCATTCTTTTCCTTTTAAAATTTGTAAACCATCTCAATTTAAAAAATTTAGAGAATTTACAGCAAAACACTTTATGTAATGATTGTATTACGAAACAGACGAAACAAAAATAAATGTAGAATTCTATTAAACTTATATGTATGACTCCATTCGGTTTTAGTTTTAATTCCTAATAAATATAAAAGTTATCGAATATTAAAAATAAGTCAGTTGATCAAATTATTACAATATTTAATTACTGCAAGAATTTTAAAATATTTCATCAATAAAATGTAATATATGCTTTGAAAACAAAAGATTTTAATTGCAGTATTCCTGTGTTTTATTTATTTTTGTTAGACTCTCCTTCAGTATCTAGACATTTCATTACCGAATTAAGAAATTTATCTTATACGAATATT
This sequence comes from Trichonephila clavata, assembly GCA_019973975.1. Classification (NCBI taxonomy): domain Eukaryota; kingdom Metazoa; phylum Arthropoda; class Arachnida; order Araneae; family Nephilidae; genus Trichonephila; species Trichonephila clavata. The sequence goes on along the minus strand of BMAO01009209.1, from coordinate 1,777 downwards.
ATCTATACACACTAATAAAAGCAATAAATGTGTAATAAAAGATATTTTTACTTTTTACTATAAATATAGATCATATTAAATTCAGTTTATTTAAAATAACGAATTACAGATTTTTTTTCAATGAGAAAAACATGAAATTAAAGACAACATATTTATATAATGTATTGAGTTATTCAGTAGAACTTCAGGATCAATAAATTGGGGTCCTTAAATAATATTAAAGAAACTTATTGATTTAGCACTTATGCTCTGAAACATAAAGTTTAAATTTATGTTTCAAAAACGACAGCATCAGTCAGTCATTTTATGTTCTTTAAGATATTTTTTAAAATAACTGTGCAAAATGCAAATAAAGATACCATAAAATTATAACTTAAAATAATGTTAACTAAAACGTAATGAGGAAATTTTTTATAAAATTATTTTTATTACAAATGTTTTTTTTTTACCAAAAACTTACAAAATACTAATAAGTAAGTTATACATTATTAATGAAAGTGAAGGCTTAATGAAAATAAGTAATTTATTGTATCGAATATTTTACTTTTTTATTCAAATTATTATTTTGAATTGGTTCATTTTTACAACATTTTTCAGCATGGGTGCAATAATGTACTTGACAAATTATATGTATATATGAATCTATCATCAAACATAACTTCACAGTATCAACTACATGATCAAAAATCACTGACATTCTGAAACGATTACCATAACTGTGCAAGATGATGGAAGCTAAAATAAGGTAATATTGGGTCATATTTGACATAGAAAAAAATCTTTGAATTGCGCGAATGTCATTCATGGAAGAAAACAGGTTGGGAAGTTTTACATGCAGTCGGCGACTCTATATTCCTAAGCCCACATCTGTTTCAAGTTTGTAGAAAGTGACCGAATTCTGGATGAGAGTGAAGAGACGCAGACAACACTTCTTAACGGAAGGCATTGGAAAAGAGCGTTTAAGGCATTTCCATTCTAAAATATATCCGATCCAGGCTGTTTCTCTCTCTCTAGTCAAGAGAAGCACTCTCTCTTTTCCACCTTTTTCTTTCGGGAAAAAAAGGGAGAGAGGAACAAGTAACAGATGGAAAGAGAAACACAGCTGGAGGCAACAACAACCGGCTGAAATATAAACGCGGTAAGGCGTTTTTCTAATCCTGAATTACTCATACTTTACTTACCACTCGACTCCCGAGTAAAAAAATACAAAAAAAAGAAGAAGGGGAGAGAAAGGGGAGCTTAAAAAATATGAAAAAGAAAAGAAAAAAGAAAGAAAAAAATCCAAAGCTTGATCGCTATTCTCTTTCCTTATATATATTTCTTTATTTTTAATATATTAAGCAGCCATCCTTGCTGCTTCGTTGATCAGGAGACAGCGTAAAATGAGTGAAACACTTTCGCGAAGGGGAACGCAGAAATAACAGATAAAAGAATAAAAAAAGATAGGCAGAGAGAAGTCCCTCACCATTATTCCTATTCTCTTTACCAGGAGAGAAACATTTATACTTTTATTTTTTGACAAAACGTTAAAGAGAACTGCTGACGGCGAAATCGAATAAACGATGAAGAGGGTGAATCAGAATGGATGATGCATTTCTCACGAAACGACGTTTCAGAGTGTGCAGAGAGGGAGGATGGAATGCAGGAATATTCGAAAGGCTAACACCTAACGTTCTCTTTACTAGCCGTGGAATAAACAAAAGGATAAAAGGAAACCGTATCGAATACATAAAAATATTATACACTCACATCTTTTAAAATATTAAAAGTCCTGCGA